>JACEIK010002780.1:72604-83299 GCA_018107945.1 Datura stramonium | reverse complement strand
CAACTATATACAGACATAATTAAAAAAAGTAATATTTTTATTAAAAAGTAATGGTAATCCTCCTTCAAGGCCTTCCCCTTTTCCTCCCCTTCAATTTCTTTTTTTCTAAAAAGTAATAGTTTCTTGAACTTCTTCAATGTCATATTGGGTCAGCATTGAAGAAGCATTTTCCATTGTTAATGGAGGAAACTGAAATTTATGGTGAACAAGAAACTAATGATATTGAAGAAGTTCACCATTGAAAAAAAAAATAAAGAAAAGATTGTTATCAAATCAAAGGCGCCTTTTTTTCTGCATTTGCAGAATAATATTCAGAAATTCGTATGATAAAGCTCCAAATAATCTAGATTCCATGGGGATTTCAAGCACCAGAACGCCTCTTTTTTTCCCTTTGATTTAATTTGATTCGTTCTCCTCTGTGTTGTTGTGCCCTAGAAAAAGATGATAACGAACGTCGAAATGAAAGAACCAGCTGTGACGGCGGAGACGGCGAATGCTCCTTTACCCAGACACGGCGAGATGAAGAAGAAGAAAAAGAGCGAAATTGAGATGATCTAGGAGAAGTTTACACATTATCTAGATTTTTGCATAATAATTATTTAATTTTTTATATTTTTATTTAATTCAAATTTATATATACTGATTAAGTGGGTTACTCCTATTTAACTTGGATATTTCTGACATATTCTTTCTCAAATATTTTATATAAGCTCATAAAGAAATCATACAAAAACATGAAAAAGTAGTTTTTATTAAGAAAAATTAAATTACTATAGAAAAATCTAAAATTAATATTTAATTATATTTTAAATCTTTTTACGATCACGTGAAGCGCGAGTAAATACACTAGTTATACTATAAAATAAATACTCTCAGAGAAAATATTGCGGAAGTCTTATAAAAACACTGAAAGGGAATATCTTCAGCCTCTATCTATTACAATTCCAGGAATTAAATGTCATTATATTGAGGACATCTACTTAATCATAGCCAATGATGAACAAAACGAAATGAACAAAATTCATGTTTGGATTAAAGACAATCTTCTTCAAGAAGATTTGTAGCATGCCAAGAAAAGTACCCTAGCTCACCCTCGAATATAACGCAGCGACTTCTATAGATGAGGTCGAGTGAAACTTCCTGAGTCACAGTCTAAACTCAAAAATATAAGTACAGGAGAAAAATTAGTACGACATAATATATGGGGTAGGCATCATCGGTTGACCTTAACTAACAACGTGTATACATGTTAAATAAACGACATACATTCACTAAAATAGATAATCATCAGGTAACACGAATTCTAGAATCATTCAGAGTAAGGTTTTTAAGCTGGCCCGCTCACTGAATTAGTCCTTGTTGTAGTGGTGGTAAGACCGCAGAAGCGGTCTCGCCGCAGCGGTAAGGTTGCCGCTGCAGCGGTGCTGCATAGGCAATAACTCAACCAAGCTAACAACCTTAGATCTCTCACTTATCGTTCTCTCACAATCAGTTCATCAACTCCGAATCGTTTTTGCGTGGTTAAAACTCAACAATCATCTCATCAACATATCACATGAGTTGTACAACTGAAGTCCTCAATAATTAATTCATCAACTCTTCACATATTCGCACATAACCTTACAAGTATCAGACAATTCATAAACCATTACAATAGTAAAATCCACATATAACTACGCATTTAAGCCTTTTAGTTTCACATAGTTATTGTATCTTTGAACCAATCCTCACTTTTCAGTTCTCCTTCAATTCATAACATCAGTGATATGTCGGGCACATGCCTCCGTCACACCACCGTACACACTCACTCAAATATCATTGTATATATATTTCAAAGGGTTTTATTTCTGCCCTTCTAGTCATAACCCGCAAGGGACTCTAGAAATTCATGTACTATATCAACGCGGTACCTTCTCCCATTCCTCTGCTCATCTAGATACTCTCCAGGGACATGAGCTAATAATGCCATAATCACTCCCCCAGATGCTCACCTCGGGCATGAGCCACACTCTCAGGATAAATATGTTATCTAGATCTCATATCTTTTTGTATCATATTCTTCCAATCGGTCCATTCACATGACCATTCAGGGCATCACTCTACCCTAACCGTCTTGGGTTCACTAATCACCACTCAACCATTCACGGAGCAAGTAAAAAATAAACATGTTGAACATTGCAAAGTACTATACATTCATACAAACTGTTACGAACAATCACATCCCAAGTTTTGAGCCATTACACAACAATTTCACCATAATTTAGCATCAATTAATGTCCGAAGACCAACTATGCATGTTGTACATTCCACATACATACAAGTCATTATCTAAAGTCTAACTTCTTATAAAATCATAACCTACCTCAATCGAAGAACTAGAATATGCAGCTACTCCGCGGGAGCTTTGCCTTTTCTCAACGCCTTCAAACATTCAAAGTCTAGAAACAAGAAATTAAAGAATAATTCGATAGTTTACTTCTTCAATCAAGGGTTTTGGAAATTAAAACACACCCCATTCTACCCATTATAATGGTCCACTAGTTAAATTCTTCAAAACAAATCCTACAATGATCATTGCAACCTAGTTCATAGAGTTTTCTACTCCCTCAAACCCTTTTAAGGCAATTTTTAAGGGTAAAGGTCCCAATTTCAACTAGTTCTAGGTCTCATCTATCACATGGATAAAGTTCTAAAACCACATTTATCCTAGGAAGTGTTAATACTCGCTTTTAGGCCTATAAAATCAACACCCAACGATTCCCCTTCAACTAGCCCTAGTTGCAGAAACCTAGGGTTCTTAGCTAATAACTCACCATTAAAGCCTACCTTTTGATTTTAGGGTGTTAGGGAATAAAATGATGGAAAGACCAATGCATAAACCTTACCTTGGGAAGAAGAATCCATTTTCCTTCTGAAAATCTCCCTTTTGCTCTCAAAGTTCATGCCTTAGAGTAATAGGGATAAAAAACTCCAAATTTCTAACTTAAATCGTCACACTACCTCTAGTCGTCTGCTGCAGTGATCAGATTTCTACTACAGAGGATCCACTATTGCGGTCAGGCCTTGTCACAATGGATCCGATGGTTAAATTTCTCGTTCCGCTATGGTAGACCCCCGACTGTCATGACGGTGTCGCTGCAACGTAACTTCCACCACTGCAACGATCTCCATTAACCAGTAGCTCAGAATTTTGTACACATTTCCCATACCTCAAATACAAGTCTTACATCCAACTTTTCCAACACTTCCCACCATGTACTTAGGAAAAAAACTTGTTCAAGACTAAATTGCCCCCGTAACGACGGACAGGCCGTTACAGTCCTAAAAGTGATTATAACTTGGTTGGATAGCTTGCACGGGTCCAAAGGGCTCGAGAGTGATTCAGTCACTTAAGTTGATTATTAATTAAATCAAGGAATTTGAGTTAACCATGGCTAACAACATGTTAAGACGATCTCATATCGGGTTTTTAAGTATTCCAACAAGTTCAAAACGTGTATTAGGAGTGATTTGCATATTTGGTTTTTATTATGAGAGGTTCATATGAGTTTCAAGGTTAAAACCATTGGGTAGACTATTTTAGAGAAGTGTTGGTGCAACTAATATCTGGTGCACACGCACCTGCGATGGGTTTTATGCAAGTGCGATCTCACACCAGTGATTGGGGGTCTGCACCTGTGGAGGGAGCTATATTGGACTAGGATTGCACCTACGAAGGGAGGCGAACACCTACGAGGTGCCTGGATAAATATTATATTCTAAATTCGAGCTATTTCTTCATAATTTGATTTTTGGAGCAATTTTCTCGAATTTGGGTGATTTTGGAGGCTATTTACTCATTCTATAAAATAGCTAAGATTCTAATCTTGATTTATGTTTTTTTAAGTGATTCATGTTGTTTATTAGTGTTTTTACTCATGTTTGGGATGATGAAAAGGGGATTTTCTTTTTACCCTAAAACTCAAGAGAATGGAAATCATTGATTTAGATATCAATTCATGGATTGAATTTGATGATATATGAGATTCATTACCTATGAACTATGGGCAAACTAATTTTGTAATAAAATTCTAGATTTGATCTCAAGGGATGGAGATTGATTTTTAGGTTGACTTTCTGCTGACTTAATTACATATCAAAATGTAATGCTTCGATTTGAAGTAAGTTAAGACTTTCTAGACTTATATTGTAATATATTTTTGTAATTGAATGACATTAAGGGTTTAGATAAGGGGGTGCCATATAAGTGAGGTGAGAGCGCCTATGAGAATATATCACACCCGAAATCGATCCTATCATAACATGCATCTGATGGTAGGGAACTATATTGGAATCACTTTATAAAGATAGAATATAACACTAATGCTCCATTATTATCAATTAAACTGATTATGCATAGTTACTTCAAAATAATAATTGATGAAATAATAGAATATCACACTAATGCCCCATTATTATCAATTAAACTGATTATGCATAGTTACTTCAAAACAATAATTGATGAAATAATCAACTTAAATAAACTGGAATGAGAAATGTATGTGTCAGCTAAGCATGAAACATTCCCAACAAGTTAAGAAATAACTTAACTAAATACTACCCACAATGCGAGCATCTATCTATGAAACTTCTGAAAAAATAAATCAACTCAAGGCACATCCCAAACTAGTAGAAAGCAATAAAAGACTCGATGGATCCTCAAGAACAAGTATGTGAGCTCACCAACAATCTGAAAGCAACAAGGATTCGTGGTACACGTGGTCGGTCTATATCTGCACTTTTTTTTTACCTAACATACCATAAAAATAATAATGGTATGCCTAAGTAGTGGTTACTCAGTGAGTGACTTGGGAAATGATTAATATAATAAAATATGTTGTAAACTAGCAAATCTTACACTAAAATTATGAAAAATTCTCTCTTTTCTCTTCTCCTTATCCCTTCCCTCTATCCAAACCCTAATATTAATGCTCCTCCAGCCACCATTCAACCTATTCTAATGGCAGACTTGGTCACTATTTTAATTTTTCATCACAATTCCCTTCTTTAACCCTCACACAGATACCCGCAACATTGACTCATTCTCAAAATACCAATGCATATAATCCCAAAGAATATAAGTCCCCAACACCCGCTATGAACTATGAAAAATTGTGGAATTGTACCATTTAGCCAACACATGCCAATATTAAACCTATTTCCATCAGGCATGTGGAATAAATCAATGGAGAACCTGTAGTCTAATGGATGGAGGCATAGGTCACTCGTATGAATGTGATTGAAAGCTTACAATACATATTTATTGGTAATTTTTCCTATGGATGTCCATACATTAATGAATTAAGAACGTTGTTCGTGTGCAATGTGGAATTAAGGGTGAATATCCTATAGATTTTTTGCGCAATATACATATCCTTAAATTTGCCTTTTTGGAAGACTTTGTCAATATGATGTCTAAGAATTCTTACTACATCAAGGATAAAGATGGTTTATCTTATCAGATGTATTTGCTAATATATGACTCTAATTTTAGAGTTATGAAGAAATCACACAATCTATGGCATGAATCTCGTTCTCTAATTTTTTGCCTATCTTCTTTGTCAATAAATCTTTATTCACATTAGCCTCAACAATGGAAAAGCCACTACACCTAGATATGTCCACCATTAACAAATCTTGGCCTAGATGTGCTAAGGTTAAGGTTTAGGTGGACTTAATATTTGATCTCCCCAAGTGTATTCAAATAGAGATAAGGCTACTAGAGTTGTGCGTACAAAGAATGTTAAAATATAATATGACTATCTGCCTAAATATTATAAGAAAATATAAATGGCAAGGTTATAATGAAGTAAAATTTGTACCGATTTAGTATCTTGAGTTGAGGCCCGTGCATGATGATCAAACAATTGACAATTCTAGTCAGCAACAACAGAATAGGGGTAACAAACACAATTAATTCCCTCCTAGGAGTTTTTTCCAATGGCAAGATAGTTGGTAATCCTGATGCCTGAATAGTAGCAAAGGACAATAGAGTTTTTACTAAGATAATAGCATGAGGAAAAATATTGATAATCAGCAAGTGACAAGAACATAGGTGAATACTCAAAACAAGTTTGACTCATTAACATTTAAGGAGGATAGTCATATTGCATCAAAAGAAAATCAAGGTGGAGATAATATACATGTTTTAATGTCACAATAATTGATGCAAGAACAAGCCAAGATCAGACTACATTGACAATAAAAGAAGGGATAAATCAAAAAGATATTAAGGCAAGTGGTGTAAATAACATTGAGAATTTAGAGGTCCAAATGTTTCATACAGGTACAAAATAATGGATTGGGGGAGTCTTTTGGTAGACAATCCATTCAGAAGGATAAGGAGAATTCTCCATTAAGAAAGTGGAAAGAAAAAGTTGAAAAAGAAAATGAGACGGAGAAAGATTTTATGTTTGAAGAAAAACTGCAGATAAAAGTTCTTTACATCATTCACCAGGAATATACTAGGCAACAACATATAATCAATAACAAGGATGGATTATTGGACAACCAACATCACTCAACTCCTAATGACAATTCAAATTCAGATAGGGCCATTGCTACAGTCAGGTTAATTGATAAGACTATAGAATTGGAAATTCAGGAAATAGGAGAAGTAAAGATAGGTAGTTCTCAGACAGTATCAAATCAAGGGAGGATAGAGGTGAATGATGTTGTACTAGTAGCTACTTACCCTCAATTGATGGAGTCAATTGTAGGTTTTAATGAGGAGATGTCAATTATAATAAGAAAACCAACTCAGGATCCAATAATTATGATAAGGAAAAAATCATCAAATATGGCTCTTCATGATATATTTTTTCATAATGGAGTATATTTAAAAATCACTAACAAGAAGGATGGTGATGGGGTAGGAAAAGAGGCAGATCTAGAAAACTCAATTATTTAGAATCTTAAGCAGGTGGTCAAACAAGTTAATATCTACCCAAGATCAATAAAATGAAGGGAGCAGAATGGAGACGAAAAACACAATAATGGAATGCAACCACCAACTAAGGTTGTAACAAGAAGGGAAGCCACAAAATTCAATGTCAAATGATGAATAAGGCATTTATTTAGAACATTAGACCAGTCAAAACTCAATAGGCCTTTCATAAGCTTCAACTGTTATATAGACATCATCAATTTTTTCTGATTCCTTTAATAGAACTTTTTCAATAATAAAAACATTTACAAATACAAAATAAGGTTAGGAATGAATCTGGCATATGCAAATACAAATGGGAAAATTTGGTGTTTTGTTGGTGAAAATGTGGAAGCAGAAGTTGTGATAGATATTGATCAATACACTCAAGTTATTATTACAAGAAGTTAATTTGTCAATAATTATAACTTTGGTGTATGCAAAAGTTGAAGTTGTTTAGAGACTAAACATGTGGGACAAGATGTATCAACATTCCAACAACATGTCCCACTCTTGGCTAGTAAGAGATGATTTTAATATAGTTTTGAATGAAGAAGAGAAGATATGAGGTCTTTCACTTACACCTCAGGAATGTGAGGAATTTGCTTTATATGTTCATTCTTCTAAATTATATGATGTGAATTTTTAAGGGTAGACCCTTTACCTGGTAGAATGGGAGAACATATGCTGAGTGTTATTTTAAAAGATTGGTCAAGTTGGTGGTAAAATAGTAGTTACAAAAAATTTTGGGCTACTGGAGGTGAAACACTTGTCTAAGACAGTTTTTGATCATGCCTCTTATTTATTAGTTTGGGAGAACAAAGTCTCATTATAGATTATGATGATGTCAAAAGGATTGTAAGGCAACACCAGTCAACATATTTTGAAGGACATCCTTTTCTAATCTTCAAGCATAAATCTAAATAGATAAAAAATGTCTTGTCCAAATGGAGTAAAGACACTTATGGGAATATTTTCAAATATTTGATTATTATAGAGGATTTAGTGAAATAAGGAGTAATTATTTGAATTAGAGCATTTCCTCTATAACGAAATGGTACTATAACAGGCACAAGCAAAAATAAAAAAATATGTGCATTTTCAAGAAGAATATTGAAAGTAGAAAGTTGGAATTTCTTGGTATGCTAAATGAGATAGAATTACAGATTCTTTCAAATCTAGTAAATGGAAAAAGAAAAAGACTTTAGATCAAGAAGATTCAAATGCAGAGGGTGGTTGGTTAAAGATGAATCTCAAATAACTGAAGAGGCAGTAAACTTTTATCATAAACAATTCACCCAAGAGGAGAAATGCTCTAATTCTTAACTATTAGATTGTGTAACAGAGATGGTAATTCAGGTTGAGACTGAGGCTTTATGTGCAGTTCCTACTATCAAAAAGGTCAAACATGCAATCTTTGCACTTGATGGCTCAAGTGCAAGTGGTCCAGATGGATTATCAGGTTACTTCTTCCAATCTAGTTGCGATTTTATGGTAAGGGATGTGTATAATGTGGTTATGGACTTATTTTTTTTTGTGATAAACTCCCAAAATCTTTCATACCTACTAATTTGGTCTTTCTTCCTAAAAAACACTTGGTACAGATTTTTTCAGATCTTAGACCAATTATTTTGAACAACTTCATTAATAAAGTTATTTTCATGTTGGTACATGGTAGACTTGATGTATTACTACTTCTCTTAATCTCAACAAATCAATCTGGTTTTATGAAAGGTAGATGTATTATTAAAAATGTGTTATTGACTTAGGAAATTGTTACAAATATAAGGAAGAAATGATTAAATGGTAGATATACTCCTTCGAGATTATCTTACTAGCCTTAAGATAAGAAATAAATCTACCTCAAGATTTAGCAATGTCACCCATCCATTTTATAATGGATTTACTAGGAAATTGAAATTAGACCATTTTGGATGGAAAATGCATAGTTGCATAACAAGCAGAAAGTCAGCTCATTTTCATGATCACATCAAAGTTTACAATTTTAAGTTCGATTAAGTTGGCGATGGTCTTGCTGCCATTGACCATGACTACGCAATTTTTATAAGTTCTAGAATCATTAACAGGGATACCAACAAGGGTATTTATGAATAAAAGTTCTAAAAGTTATTTGGGTTCTACCCCAAAATCAAGAGAAAAACAGGATGTCACATACATCAATCAATGAATTCATAAGTGCAAACGATAAAAATATATGTGACTATAGCATTAGAAGCTATAGTTGTCTCTCTACGAGCCACTATAAAGTTGTTTCCCCTATTACTAGTATTAGCAGCAATATTGCCACCTCTAGTATTTCGAGCATTTTGAGAAGCATTATCACTACCAGCAGGCTAGTTCTTTGCAGTAACACGAACCGTGCTTCTTCAAAAAAAATTCTCTATAAAAGCTTCTGTAAACTTGTCTCGTGTAAGAGCAGGAGAATGTATAGGATGCTCGCTCTCCTATACTCAGACCAAGCATGAGTTGCATCCTTCAATTGATACACAACAAATTTGACCACTTCAGAACCATGAACACCTATAATACCTATAGCTTTGAGAGCCTTAAAAGTCTCATCCCTAAAGTAGTGCTTGTCATCCTATATGTGTGAATCGTAGAACTTTGGCAGTTTTAAACTCAAGAAGCGCTTAAGAATACCTCTTCTGACTACCATCACATTCCCAACATAACTTGTTATGATTGAACGACTGCCAGAGTACTGAGCATTTAAATAACATTCTACAGAGACCCTAAATCGATAGCAACCCTAATAGGAATAGGCGGAGCTTGTGGAGGTACTTGGTTTCCTGCTCCAGCGCCCACTCAACATTAGTGGTTGTAATAGCAGGATTGAGGGGTAAGGCAAGTTGTTTGCCCGATGTTGCGTTAGAAGATCTTGTGCTAGCTCTATTAAGGTTGTTGCATATGACAACATTATTTTCTGAGAGGCACGAGTAACAAATGCATTAGAAAGATCCTAAGAGAAGTTCAAGCTCTACAACACAATCTAGAATCAAGAAGAATGAGAAACACCTATAAATTTCTTGGAGTCCTTTGGTCATGCAAGTGATCAGGCTGAAAGAGAAAGACTCCAGTATACACAACTCTATAAATAGATCCTAGGACACTTCTATACTTATAACTATGATATCAAGCTTTTCATGCCTAAAAATCGACTCTGATGCAACATTCATCCACTGTTGCGGAACCATATTAGAAGCACATTGTAGAGATATGAATCACTACATTGGCTCCATCATTATTACTTAATCCATTTATGCTTTTTTAAATTAAGAGGGTTAATTTAATGAAATAAAATTAGTAAAAATTCTTATAGCAATTAATCAAAATAGCATGACCCAGCGAGTCAAATAAGACTTCATATAGCACCACAAACAAAAATATCTATCTATGGAGCCTCTACAAAAGAATAAGCTAATGTGAGATGCAACTAAAAAATTTATAAAACAGTAAAGATAGTAGATGGTGCCCATGAGCTGGAATGTGGACTTACCAAAATCTAATAGATAACAAGTCCCTCCTAAGCGGTACAATTCTCTAGAACCTACTCCTTTTAGATACTTATCATCCAAAAAAGGGAAAAGGATTAAAAATACCCGTAACCTATGAGAAATGACTCATAAATACCTTCCTTCCATCTTTTGATCTAAAAATACTCTCAACCTTTAGTTTTGGCTAATGAATACCTCTCCCCTTCTACCTTTTAG
>JACEIK010002780.1:52887-72328 GCA_018107945.1 Datura stramonium | reverse complement strand
ATACATACACTACTAAAGATGGAAATGGAAGAACTTAGTAAATAATTAAAAATAAGTACTATGTTAGTCTGTGTACAAATAATAACAAGCAGTTTTAGTAATAAATAAATTGAAGAATGGTCAAAAATATCTTTAACCTATTATTAGCTAAGTGTTTAATATTAAAACAAAGAAAGTATCAAAATTTAAAATAGAAAATACTCATTTTTAAGTATAAGAGATCTGTTATAAAATAATAAAGAAAGAACAAGAATATTATAGAGAAAGAGAGAAGAAGAGAAGTTCTTATTTCTCTTGATGGGATGAAATACAATGAAGAAGAACCATCTATTTATAGGACAATTCCTCCTAACTTTTCTCCAAAAGATAGACTTTCACTATGATATAAACACATGTATCCACTACAATACAAATACATTTATAGACATTCACTATAATACAAATATGTTTTTAACAAGATCTTTATTTTTACATATAAAGTGTCTAGAAATATCCTCAACCTTGAAAATTTTAATATTTAGAGATTTGAAATTTTATTTTATTTACTTTTTATTTTAGAAACTAATAAAACCGATATAGTTTACACTTTACTAAATGTTAGCACTTCTTCTCCATTTTATACAAGATNAAAAATAAAGGTTGAGGGTATTTATGAGCCATTTCTCATAGGTTAGGAGAATTTTTAGCCCTTTTTCCTTAAAAAAATGATATGCTTGAGTACTAGATACTCAGTGAATGTCTTGGGACAAGGTTTAATATAAATAAAATAATACTATGAATGATTAAATAAGTAAAGCAGTTTGAGTGAAATATGTCAAATCACGAATTTTAGTAAAAAAACATTAATGTAGAAAGTAAGAAAATAAGTTCAAATGTGAAATCATACAAATACTGGCTCATGCAATGGAAATATAGGCCCAAACATTATCTTGTCAATACTTGCTCAAATGATGCTCGAAAGAGACACATTTGGATCCTTAATGACTACTCATCCTATCGAATAGAAAGGATGTCAATACAATCCCAAACAAAACAATCAACATGGTGTAATTAGTCGAATTGTTCTTTAATCATATTATCATCAATAGAGATATATAAAATAAATATTTTATGTAAAAACCATGTTCTTTCAAATAAGTGTCTTGTTCATAGAGCAAAAGCATATTTCAAAGATCATCACTTTAAAGATCAAGTTCAACAATTTCGTTCATAACGTAAAACATATTCATGTACATATATTATAGTACTAAATCAAAATACAAAGGCTCGATGCTAACTCGTCTTGCACATAAAGCTCTATTTTAACCCTTATAGTAAAAGTATGTCTGAAGACATACGTCAGATTAAGCAAAAACATCCTACATATATTCCACAATGCTAGAGGATAGCTCTACAATCAATTAGGATAATAAAGGACATCCTTTGATTGAATTTCTATGAAGTTCTACCCTCTATGACAAATTCTAGGGTTATAGGATGGATTCCATACTCTAATAGATGAGAATAATTTTGATAAGCTACACGGATTTTCTATTATCCCTCTAATAGCTATAATTAAGAGGGAATTACCTCACAATGAATCTCCAAAAAATTCTCTTTCAATGTTCCAAAATTAAGCTCCTTGAATCTATGAATTAGAATGAGCGATTGTACGTTAATTCATGATAAAATCAATGTTATAATCAAGAGGATTAAGTAGAAACTTACCTTAAATATTTCAGAGAAGTCTTGGTGTGTTTTCTCTCCCAAAAAGTTATTCAAAATATAGTGGGACCAAACTCCTGAGACAAACATGTATTTATAAATTTTTGTTTGAGTAGGTCTGGGATGCGGTGGTCGATGTACTGCATGCCGTAGCACATCAAACTTTGATCCGATGGTGGGCACACCACATCGTCCATCACACATGACAGGCAACACACTGCATGGTCTATCACACCGAGCTTCATCATCGTGTAACATGTGCTGCATAGCCCACTGCATCTACCACTTAATTTTTTTTCTCCCCAGCTGATATGCCAGTGCACATGATGCATTGTCTATCGCGTTCAACTTGGACGTGTTGATTTATGCGCCATATTGACCTTGGAATCCAACTTTTACATTAATTTTCACAGTATGCAAAACTGAGAATACTGTGATGGATGTGTGGGTATACTAGAAAAGATAGGATTAGAAATGAAGATCTCCGAGATAAAGTGGGAGTGAATTTGGTGGAGGATAAGATGAGGAAAGCGAGACTGAGATGGTTCAAGCATGTGAAGAGGAGATATCCGGATATAGTGCGGAGATGTGAGAGGTTGACTATGGATGGACTCAGAAGAGGTAGAGGTAGGCTGAAAAAGTATGGGGGAGAGGTGATTAGACAAAACATGGTGCAATTTCATCTTTCCGAGGACATAATCTTAGATAGGAGGTTGTGGAGGACGCATATTAGAGTAAAGATATAGTAGGTAATAGTGTGATGTCTTGTTATCAATCCATACTAGTAGTTGTAGCATTGCCTGGTAGTTTCTTGTCCTTTATTTTTTATTATTATGTGTTGTTGCCTATACTCCGACTATCACATTATTTTATTATAGTTACTGTCATATTACTATTTGCTATTTTTTGTTGCTATCTGCTTAGTTCCTGTGTATCTGTTGCTTTTATCTGGATTACTTTGAACAATCAATTTTGTCGAGGGTCTATCGAAAACTGTCTCTCTACCTCTAAGATGAAAGTAGGATCCGCATACACTTTATCCTCTCTAAACTTCACTTGATGAGATTATACTAAGTATGTTGATGTTGTTATTGTTATACCACCGCGTAAACTGCACATTAACTCTTAACATCTTTCTTACTTTTTCTACTTTTTTTTTTCAAAAAAAAAAAAAAACTTTTAACCTCGACAAAATAATTACCACTAAATCAGAGGCTATATCTGTTGTGTCATTTTCAATTATGCTCTATCACATGCCACAGGCAAATACGTGGGTGGATCCAAGAGGTTTTTGGGGTCCATTGTCGTCCCAACTTATACAACTGATTTTATGCTTGAATTAATTACAATATTAAAGAACCTTAAAGTTGTTATTTGTCCCCCATCCCCATGGAAAGTCATTTACTTAAACATTACTTATTACTCTGACCCTATCAAAATTTTATGACTTTTAGGAAGAAATTTTTATTTTTAGGTACAGAGGATCATTATGTTTACACATAAAAAATTTAAAAAGATTATTTTATTCCTATTTAAATTATAAAAAATCAAGAAATCTTATTTTCTCTTAAAATTTAAAAATATATACACAATCAATATTTATAACAAACTAATTTAACCATGCTAATGATTAGGGGTGGGCATGGTATGATATTGAAAACTTTGGTTCAGTAACTTCAATTTTCGGTATCTGAAAATTTCATACCATTACCATATCAAATTAGTTCGGTATGGTTCGATTTTTTTAATATTGGTATTGGTATTTTTCGGTATGGTAAGTCGGTAACCACACTTTATTTTATTTTGACTTATATATACTCATATAATAAAGAACTATGATTTTAATTTTTTTAAAGTCTCAATTATATGAGACAAACAATTACCTTTGTTAATCAATAACACAAAAAATATAACGACCCAGATGTCGTTACGGGATGGTTAAGAGAATAATTCTTATTCTTTTTTTTTCATCTGATTGATAAAATCCAAAGAATGAGGAGGGTTTCGTATTGTGAAATAAACTAAGTATAGAAATGTGCATTTTGGGTAGATACTGGTCCGAGGGACCGCTGTAGCAGTGGGATTCCCGCTGCAGCGAGACCGTGGTAGCGGTCAGAGTCTCGTTGTGGCGAAATGAGGGAGTAACCGCTGGAACCGCCACAGCGACCCTATGGTCACTGTAGCGGGTCCGCTGCAGCGGAAGTGTGACCACTGCAGCGGATAGCGGGAGCAGAAAGTAGGTTTTAAGTGGGAGTTACGGGGTTTAACCCCATTATTCTCAGAAACTTGATCATAAGGGCTAAGGTGCAAAAAATTTCTCCAGAGCAGTAAACTACTCTCCGAAGGTAAGAATCACAATCCTCCTACCTCTCCTTCGATTAGTGTTGATCTTAGATTGCTTGTGGACCTATAATGGTGGAAATTATATAGAGAAAATCCTAAGTTGATGAACTAGGGCTGAGATTGTAGGGAAGCAATGGGAGGGTTGACTGTTGAAAATTTGAGTAATGTCTACTTCCTAGGGTCCCTCTCGTTAATGTTGATGGGTTAGACAAGATAAGGACCTAGAACTAGGTGGAAGGGTAGGGTTTTCTGTTAAACTGCCCTGAAAAGAGAAAGATTTGATCGAATTATGCCCTATCTTGAGGAGTGATTAACTAATGATTATATGTGTGTAGATTTCGAGGAATCCGAAGTATTGAGAAAGGGAAAAGCTCCTGCAGAGTAGCGAAGCCGATAATCTCAAGTAATCCAAGTAGGTTACAGTTTATAGGGATAGACCTATATAATGTCATGTATAGTGTGCAATGTTGATATACGATTGGTCTTCGGACGCTTACGTGATATGTGTGTGTATTGTTGTTAATTTATCTTATGAACGTGACTATGATGTGATATCGAACTGTGATGACTTGTTTACAAGATTGTATAAATGATAATGGAATTAATTGTGTTGAACGTTTAGTAAAGTGATTATACTCCGTTAATGAGAGAATTGTTAATTGATGATGGCTTATTTAAGAAGTAGATTGTAACTTTCTGTATGCTGCAATGATGCACTTGTCATGCCTTTTATGAGAATGATGAATGAAGAGATTTAATATTTGAAAATGAGAGGATCAAGCCCGAGGGGAGTTTTCGGGCGGTCGAATAACTTTATTTGAGTGGCTCGTGTCCTAGGGGAGCATCTAGACAAGCGTATGAGTGGGAGCGGGTGCCACGCCGGCTTAGTACATGAATTTTCTAGAGTCCTCCGCAGGTTATAACTGAATGGGCATAAATAAGACCCTCTGCATGTGTGTACATATTTCGTTGGGTTGAGTGTTAAGGAGAGATGGTGAAGGCGTGTGCCCGTCATGCTACCCTTGGTTGTAGTGTTGCATATTTGTTTGTGATTTCATTTATGTTCATGAGGTGAATGTGAACGTGCCACGAGAATGTGCGGTTATTGAGTAGTTGTTGCTATGAGTAACTGAGAATTTGTAGCTCTTATTAGCTATTGTAAGTGTTGTGTTATTATGGTTATTGGATGGATTTATGAAGTATGTGAAATGTTAATTGTTGATCTAATGAACTGTGGAATGGATGAACTGAGAAGGGTACAACACGTCAAGCTACTACCTATGCAGTGCCGCTGCAGCAAAATCATTTTCGTTATGGAAAGACCGTTGTAGCGGATAAGTGACCGCTGCAGGGAGAGGCCTAATCTAGTGAGCAGGTTGGCTGATTCTTGAGTAGAGCTAGTGTTCATAAAATGACTTGTATATCTGTGAAAATCTGAGTATCCCTTTTTATATCTCTATTGCTGTAATTATCTGTTATTATGTCAGGTCGGCCGATGATGCCTACCAGTACTATGTCACATACTAACCCTACCTCTCATTCTTTTCTGAGTGCAGAGTTCGAGTCCGGCATTTTTTCACGTCCTCACCTGTGAACTAGCATTTTTGATGTTTTGAGAAGGTGAGCAGATAGGAACGCAGTTCACTCCCCTGTTTTAAAGATGTCCTTCTCTTCTAGACACTTCTGTTTCTTTGTTCTTAGTTTATTTTTAAACATTCTTAGAGTTGTAAATAGACGTCTTGTGTAATGACTTTCAGGTCTTGGTATTTCTTTTTCTTTGTCATGTTAGTCTAAGAGAGTGCTTCATGATGCGAAGTTATTTCAATAATTAAAGAATGTGTTTACCTTTCTACATGTCTCATTTTGGGGGTAGTATCGGGATTCATTGGTTTGCCAACCAGAGGGTTAGTGTGGGTGCCAATCACATCCATTTGGGTCGTGACAAAGTTGGTATCAGAGCTCTAAGTTTGTTGATCTCATTGTACTAAGATGGGTCTAGTAGAGTCTCGCGGATTGGTGCGGAGACGTCCGTAACTTATCTTCGAGAGGCTGCAGGACTTTAGGAAAACTCCTTCCTTCTCTCCTTTTGTGTGATTACTTGATTCCAATTGGTATCTAGATACTTTTCTTCTTTCCTTCTCAAATGATGAGAACACGCACAAATGGTAACAGAGATGCAGCACCTGAGCCAGCAGTGGTGGCCCTAGTTCAGGGTAGAGGAAGGGGCAGAGGTCGTGGCCGGAGACCTACTGCAGCTAGAGGAGGGGCCCGTGCTCCTGGTCTAGTCAGGGAGAGGTCTTCATCTCCCATTCCACAAGTAGTACAGGAGCGGGTGGCAGTTGAGATCGATGTCCCAACGCAGGGAGAAGCTCCTGCCATGCCAGGGTCCTCAAAGTTCCTAACTCAGGTCCTCAACCTTCTGAGCGGCCTTGTGGGCATCGGGCCAGCGCCAGCAACTCCAGTGAGATAGCAACCAAGAATTCAGCATGCAGTTGTTGTTTCCCCACGGATTGATCACATATCGGAGGCGGTGGTGTTTCGGAGACCGATGGTAGGACCTGTGATGACAGGGGAAGAGCACTACTTATTTTGGAGGTTCACCAAGATGAAGCCTCCCACATTCTACGGCACAGAGGCAGAGAAAGCTTATGAATTCATCATAGATTGTCACACAAGACTCCATAAGATGGGAGTGGTGGAAAAGTATGGTGTTGAGTTCGTCACCTTCCAGCGATGGGTAATGCAAAGCTCTGGTGGAGGGCTTTCGTGAAGTGCATACCAGCAGGGTCACCACCGTTGACGTGGACCCAATTCTACTCAACATTCTTGGAGAAATTTGTTCCCCGCACTCTGAGGAATAGGAGATGGGATGAGTTCAACACCATTGAGTAAGGTAGCTCATTAGTTGCTGCATACGAGGCCCGATTTCATGCCTTGTTCAGATATGCTCTACCCTTGCTTCCCACCGAGGAGGAGAGGATTAGGAGACTTGTTAAAGGCCTGAATGTAGGTCTCCAAGTACCAGCTTTGCAGATGGTCACTTCGGGTAAGTCTTTTCAGGAGGTGGTAGAGTACGTGAAGTTGGTTGAAGGGGTGAGGCAGGAGGGTTATACTATAAATGCCGAGAAGAAGGCTCGGAGAGTTGGATCTTCAGTAGTTCTTATGTTAAGGCTCTAGCACCACAGGGTTTCTCTATTTCTTATGTTCAAACTCAGAGATCGATTATTGAGAAGGTTTTCCATGAGTATGGTGAGTATGGCCACATCCACAAATGGTGCCCCAGGTTTGGACTGGGCGGACAGATTATTCCTCACCCAGCTCCTCGAGCTCCGGCCCTAGTTGGGAGGGGAGGTAGTGCATTCAGTCCAGATCGTCAACAACTGGGACGAGGTGGTCAGCCAGTCGTTAGAGGTGGTGTTCAGCAGGGTAGGGGATGCGCTCAGGTAGGTAGGGGTGGCACCTAGGCGGTAGAGGGGTGGCACAGCCCAATCGGGGCGGTTCTCAGGCTGGTAACCAGGTTTATTTTTATGCTTTTCCTGGTAGACCGGAGGTAGAGGCTTCAGACACCGTTATCACAGGTATGATCTTCGTGGCTAATAGAATGGCTATTGCGTTGTTTGACCTGGGATCTACATTCTCTTATGTGTCTACTTATTTTGCTTTGGGTAACGACCTTGTGTGTGATGTGCTTAATACTCTTATTCGTGTATCTACTCCTGTTGGGGATTCTGTGTTAGTGGATAGGGTTGTTCGTGATTGCATCGTTGAATTCATGGGATTTGACACTTTGGCAAACTTAGTGATCTTAGACATAGTTGATTTTGATATAATTTTGGAAATGAGTTGGTTGTCCCCTTACCACGCCATTCTATATTTCTATGCTAAGACCGTCACTATATTGGGTCTAGGGTCATCTAGGTTGGAGTTGAAGTGGAATTGTAGCCCTGCTCCTAAGAAACTTATTTCTTATATTCGTGCCTGTAAGTTGATATAACGGGGTTATTCAGTTTATTTGGAGCATGTTCGGGACACTAGTTTGGAGGGTCCTTTTATAGAGTCGGTTCCGGTTGTTTGTGAGTTCTTAGAGGTGTTCCCTGCAGATTTTCCCGGCATGACGCGGGACCGTGACAGAGATATTTTTATAGACTTGGAACCAGGAACCCAACCTATTTCTATTCCTCCATATCAAATGGCACCTGCTGAGTTGAGAGAACTCAAGGAACAGTTGCAGGAGTTTCTTGGTAAAGGATTCATTAGACCAAGTGTATCGACGTTGGGTGCCCTGATTTTGTTTGTAAAGAAGAAATTAAAGATGGTAGTATGCGGATGTGCATCGACTATCGCCAGTTGAACAAGGTAACTACTTGGAATAAGTACCCTCTTCCTCAAATAGATGATTTGTTTGACCAGTTACAGGGAGTGGATATATTTTCAAAGATTGATTTGAGGTTAGGTTATCACCAGTTTAGTCCGAAGATGTTCCCAAAATAGCCTTCCGGACCAAGTATGGGCATTATGAGTTTCTGGTCATGTCATTTGGACTCACTAATGCTCCGGCTGCGTTCATGAGCCTGATGAATGGTATTTTCAAACCCTACCTGGATTTCTTTGTTATTTTGTTTACTGATGATATATTGGTGTATTTTAAGACCAAGCAGGAGCACGAAAATCATTTAAGGATTGTGCTGGGGTTGCTGAAAGAGAAGCAGTTATATGCCAAATTCACCAAGTGCAAGTTTTGGTTGGAAAAAGTGTCCTTCCTGGGGCATGTGGTTTCCAACGAGGGAATCCAAGTTGATCCACAGCGGGTGGAGGCATTCAGAAACTGGGCAAGGCCAACTAATGTGACAGAAATCTGGAGTTTGGTGGGGCTAGCTAGTTACTACAGTCGGTTCCTGAAGGGATTTGCCTCCATTGCTTCGGCATTGACCAGGTTGACACAATAGGATACGCCCTTCCAGTGGTCAGAGGAATGTGAATCGAGCTTTCAGAAACTCAAGACACTGCTAACCACAACACCTATTCTGGTGTTACCCGTGGAAGGTAAAGATTTTGTTGTGTATTGTGATGCCTCACAGTCTGAATTGGGTGTTGTGTTGATACATGAAGGATAGGTTATTATGTATGGAGCTTGATGTGAGGTGTTCACAGATCATCGCAGCTTACAGTATGTATTCTCCCAGAAAGATCTCAATTTAAGAAAAAGGAGATAGATGGAGTTGCTTAAGGATTACGACATCACCATCTTGTACCACCCAGGAAAGGCAAACATGGTGGTAGATGCGTTGAGCAGGAAGACAGTGAGCATGGGCAGTCTGGCTTGCTTGGAGGCTACTCAATGGCCAATGGCCAGGGAAGTCCAAACCTTGGCAAATAGCTTAGTGAGATTGTCGCTGACCGAAACCGGTGGAGTGTTAGCCAACCTAGAGGCTAAATCCTCGCTGTTAGAGGAAATCAAAACCAGACAGTTTGAAGATGAAAAGTTGGGTAAGATCAGAGATAAAGTCCTGTGGGGAGAGGCCAATGAAGCAGTGGTAGATGACGAAGGGGTCTTGAGAATAAAGGGGCAGGTGTGTGTTCCCCGAGTTGGTGAGCTAAATTAAAACTCTCATGGTAGAAGCTCACAACTCGAGGTACTCCATTCACCCCAGAGTCACGAAGATGTACCACGATCTAAAACAACACTGTTGGTGGGGTAAGATGAAGTGATACATTATGGACCACATGGCTCAGTGTTTAAATTATTAATAGGTGAAGTATGAGCACCAAAATCCTGGAGGAATACTTCAGCGAATGCCCATCACCGAGTGAAAATAGGAGATGATAGCCATGAACTTTGTGGTTCGTCTTCCCAAGACTTTTGGGAAGTTTGACTCAATTTGGGTCATAGTGGACAGGTTGACCAAGTCTGCTCATTTCTTGCCGGTCCACGTGACTTACAACGCGAAGAAATTAGTTAAGCTATATGTAAAGGAGGTTATTCAGTTACATGGGGTGCTTGTTTCCATTGTATCAGACGGGGGCACCCAGTTCACTTTTCATTTTTGGAGGACTTTGCAGGTCGAGTTGGGTACGAAGTTGGACTTGAGTACAACCTTCCATCCTCAGATAGACGGGCAATCAACCCACGAAGTCTAGTACATGCTCGGGCATGTGTGATAGACTTCGTGGGTTATTAGGACAAGTTCTTACCCTTGGTAGAGTTCACCTATAACAATATCTACCACACGAGCAATGGTACGGTACCTTTTGAAGCCTTGTATGGGAGAAAGTGTAGGTCTCCAATTAGGTGGTTTGATGTGTTTGAGGTGAGGCCTTGGGGGACGGATTTGTTAAAGGATTCCTTGGAAAAGGTTTGAATAATTCAGGACAATCGGATAGCTTCTCAGAGTAAGAAGAAGTAATACGTAGACAAGAAATTCAGGGACATGGAGAATAGGAGCAAGTGCTACTCAATGTGTCCCCCATGAAGGGGGTGCTGAGGTTCGTAAAGTGAGGCAAGCTTAGCCCGATGTATATTGGGTCATTTGAAATACTCGAACGTGTGGGGGAAGTGGCTTATGAGATAGCATTTCTACCAGTATTATTTGGAGTACATCCGACATTTCATGTGTCCATGCTGAGAAAGTACCATGGGGATGGAACATATATCATCAAGTGGGGATGAGGAGGAACCTAGCGCAATATTGGCCAGAGAGGTTCAGAAGTTGAGGTCCAAGGAGATTTCGACAATAAAAGTCCAGTGGAAGGACCGTTGGTGTAAGAAGCCACTTGGGAGACCGAGGCTGATATGCGGGTCAAGTACCCCAGTTGTTCATAGAATCTGGTACTTATCCTTCTTACTTTTGTATAGACCATTCGAGGACGAACGGTATTTTAATTGGTATCTGATGTAACCACCTGAACGTCGTTATGGGATGGTTAAGGGCATAAAACTCAGAAAACTGGCTAAGGATGAGATAGGGAGGTTATGAAATAAAATAAGTATAGAAATGTGCATTTTTGGGTAGATACTTGTCTGAGGGACCGCTACAGTGGTGGGATTCCCAGTGCAGCAAGATCCTAGTTGCGTTCGGAGACCCGCTGCAGCAAAATGAGGGTGTAACCACTGGAACCGCCGCAGCGACCCTATGGCCGCTGTAGCAGGTACGCTGCAGTGGAAGTGTGACCGCTGTAGTGGGTACGCTGCAGTGGAAGTGTGACCGCTGCAGCAGACATCGAAAGTCAAAAAGTGGGTTTTAAGTGGGAGTTACAGGGTTTTACCCCATTATTCCTAAAAACTCGATCACAAGGGCTAAGTGGCAGAAAATTTCTCCAGAGCAGTGAACTACTCTCCAAAGGTAAGAATCTCAATCCTCCTACCTCTACTTCGATTAGTGTTGATCCAAGATTTGTGGACTTGTAATAGTGGAAATTATATAGAGAAAACCCTAAGTTGATGAACTAGGGCTGATATTATAGGGAAGCAATGGGAGGGTTGATTGTTGAAAATTTGAGTAATGTCTACTTTCTGGGGTCCCTATCGTTAATGCTGATAGGTTAGACAAGGTGAGTACCTAGAACTAGATGGAAGGGTAGGGTTTTCTGCTAAATTGCCCTGAAAAGAGAAGGATTTGATCGAATTAGGCCCCATCTTGAGGAGTGATTAACCAATGATTATACATGTGTAGATTTCGAGCAATCCGAAGCATTGAGGAAGGGAAAAGTTCCTGCAGAGTAGCGAAGCCGATAATTTTGAGTAATCAAAATAGGTTACGATTTATAGGGAAATACCTATATAATGGCATGTATAGTGTGCAATATTGATATATGATTGGTCTTCGAATGCTTACGCGATATGTGATTCTATTGTTGTCAATTTATCTTATGAATGTGACGATGATGTAATATTGAACTATGATGACTTTTTTACAAGATTGTGTACATGATAATGGAATTAACTGTGATGAATGTTTAGTAAAGTGATTATACTCCATTAGTGAGAAAATTGTTAATTGATGATGGCTTATTTGAGAAGTAGATTATAACTTTTTATATGCTGCATTGATGCACTTATCATACCTTTAATGAGAATGATGAATTAAAAGATTTAATATCTTAAAACGAGAGACTTGAGCCCGAGGGGAGTATCCGAGTGAGTAAGTAACTTTATTTGAGTGGCTCGTGTCCGAGGGGAGCACCCGGACGAGCGTATGAGTGGGAACCAGTGTCACGTCGACAAAGTACATGGATTTATAGAATCCCCTGCAGGTCATGACTAGATGGGCATAATAAGACACTCTGGCATGTGTGTACATAATTCGTTTGGTTGAGTGTTAAGGGGAGATGGCGGAGGCGTGTGCCCGTCATGCTACCTTTGGTCGTGTTGTTGCATATTTGTTTGTGATTTCATTTATGTTCATGAGAACATGTCATGAGAATGTGGGGTTATTGAGTAGTTGTTGCTATGAGTAACTTTGATTGTTGTGTTATTACGGTTGTTGAACTGAGAAGGGTACAACACTTCAAGCTACTGCCTATGTAGTGCCACTGCAGCGGAACCATTTCCACTGCAGCGAGACCGCTGTAGCAGACAAGTGATTGTTGCAGTGAGAGGCCTAATCTAGTGAGTAGGCCGGCTTATTCCTGGGTAGTGCTAGTGTTCATAAAATGGCTTGTATATCTGTGGAAAGTTGAGGATCCCTTTTTATATCTCTATTGATGTAATTATCTATTATTATGTAAGATCGGCCATTGATGCCTACCAATATTGTGTCATGTACTAACCCTACCCATCCATTCTTTTCTGAGTGTAGAGTTCGAGCCCGATAGTTCTTCACTTCCTCACATGTGAACTACCAGTTTTGAAGTTTCAAGAAGGTGAGCAGATGGGAACGCAGTTCACTCCCCCATTTTGAAGATATTCTTCTCTTCCGGACACTTATGTTTCTTTGTTCTTAGTTTATTTTTAAACATTCTTAGAGTTGTAAACAGACGTCTTGTTCAATGACTTTCAAGTCTTGGGTATTTCTTTTTCTCTGTAATATTGGTTTAAGTGATTGATTCATGATGCAAAGTTATTTCAATAATTAAAGAATGTGTTTATCTTTTTGCATGTCTCATTTTGGGGTTAGTATCGAGATTTATTGGTTCACCTACCGGAGGGTTAGTGTGGGTGCCAATCACGGTCATTTGGGTCATGAAAAAAAGGATATTCAATCATGATAGAGTAGTTAATTCTCTTGAATCTATTCCAAATATAATTTATTTGGAGTGGGCCTAAAGGATCAAAATTATTCAAGAAAATTTAGTACTTTTGGATAAAAGATTAGTTTCGGTGGTAAAAACCCCTATTACATATAAATTAGCATTAAATTAAATGTGATGTAGTTTTGTTTTAGTAAACTAGTGTTACACCTCGTAAATTCTATCGGTTAGTAAGCTTACACGTGGATTGATGATAAGTACGGAGAGCTTGATGCGTGTGGAAAAAGCCTCGAAAGCAGGGTCGGGCGATGCTAGGCAGCGAGGGGCCAGCGCGACGTGCCAGCCGGTAGTGCCGCGCTGGGTACATGGGCGTTATGGGAGGCATGACGCAACAAGAGTTCGGCGCTTTGAGCAGTGCGGGGCATCCCCACTTCCACCGCCAAGAGTATATATATATATATATGATGCTAGTTCATTTCAAGTTAAGTGAACATTATTCCCTCGGCCATAAGTTAAAAGAAAAGTAACTTTCTTCGTGTTTTTGTCTGATTACGCTACCAAACGCCGTCCAAACTCAAAGTAACTTCAGCTAACAAGTCCTAGGCCTATGAAAAGCATTACTACGGAGTTATTTCTCGAAAATTCGCTCGGCAAATCGAAACTCCACTGAGTAAAAGTTGTCAGAATTACTTCAAATTGGATTCTAAACGCCCACAGACAATAGGTAAGTATTTCTCCCTTATAAACTCTAGAGAAATTATAAGTTTTCGGCCAAATGAAATGGAGTTGAAGTTATAGTTAATTCTATTGAAAAGATATTGTTATTGTCTATTCATGTTGTTGAAAATAGTTGTATTCTTTCAGAATAAAGGCGAAAACTAACTAAAATTACTGGCTTCAGGTGGAAAAGTTGCGTAAACAAACGAAAGTCGACATTTGAGGTATGTTAAGGCTTATTCTTTCGGTAAGTTATTCTCGTCGTATAATGATATGACGTATAATTTGAATGTAGATAATGATCCTATATGTTGTAATTAGTTGCTGCTAGTATATAAGGATCAGGTATGTCATGATTAGCTGCTATCAATAGATTACGATTACATATGTTGTGGTTAGCTGCTAGAAAATATATAAAAATTATATCGCAGTATCCCTTGTCGGGAAAGAACATGTTAAGTGTGATACACGCTAAAAGAATCGTAGGAACTCCTCTATTCTTCAGTTCATTGTTTTAGTAGAATTGGATGTTTTATTGTCAGGCCTAGACCTTAAAAGCTCATGGATAGTTGTTGGGCCGTAGTTAGTAAGTTTAACACCATAGGCGCTGCTAGGCGATATAACTACCAGTTTGGCGCCTGTACTGTCAGTGAAGCACGTCGAGAGGCCATTGGCATACCCTCACGCCCCAGTGCAAGAAGTTTAGGCAGGATGGCCATACTTTAGAGTCAGCGGCACTAGGGTTGTCTAGTGAACTGAGTAACAGTCTGTCATCTAGTTAGCTACTACCAGTGAATGTTAGTTCCAATTGCCTTAGTATTCATCATACAGGTCGCTCAGGAAGCCATCCCAGTCGTCAGGATAGATAAGCCTGTGGGTACCCTAAGGAAAAGGACCATATTAGCAGTTAGAGGCGGGGCCAATGCCCCAGCCTGTCCCTATAAGATGCTCAGGTACAAGTTGTCGTGAGTGGCTATGTCCATGTAAACTTACCTACAAGGTTAAGAATCATCCAGAAGAGTCATGTAAGATCCGAACAGACCAAATTAAGGTCTAGAGGACTAGAACCATGTTAGCACAATATTACCCTTAGGCTAAGAATTTAAGTAGGCTACCTGTGGAGGATTAGGGGCCGACCGTTTAAAAGAATGTTCGGTCAATAGCAGTCCTGCAGTTGTTCTAAGCAAAAAAAACTAAGTAATTGGCCGTCTTTGACCCTACAGTTGCTTATGAGTTATAGTGATCCGAGAAGGACATTCAAAGTATTATTAGGCCATTCCAGACCTCGCGCTATCCGGCCTAGACCATTAGAGATTATGATCAACATCAGGATCCTCTGATCAGATTCAGGTACATGGGGTGTGCCTGCTAGCAGCTATACAGATTATTCTAGGGGCGAGCAGCGATCGCATTAGGCCCAGAAGGCCAGATACGCCTTTTGAGTGGCTAGATTGAGACTTCAATATAGCACATCGATTGGGGTTTCCCTCACCAAGGAGCCTTCCATGACCACCTCAGGGTTATTAGCTATGTCGTCGCCTATAGAGGCTATATGACGTTGCTCCAAGGAGCGATATGTCATCCCAAGGGACGATGAAAAGGCCCAAGGGCCATATTACAGTCCATTCCATGGATGGACTATTATTTTTATGTCGTATCGGCATCACTAACCCTTGTCGAGCCTGGTGCCCAGGGTGCAGTTATGAGGAATCCACCAGACTCAGACATAGCCACAGATCAAGAGCCAAGCGGGTTCAGTTGCAGACCCAGGGACAGGTAGGTTGGTTGTAGCACCAGTAGAGTCATAGGAACTTAGATAGGGGTATATAGATTGAAGTGTGCTCGCCAGGCTTATGGGGGCCCCAAACGGGTTATTCTATGTTGATTGTACCTTCTATGCTTATGGGGGTCAGGTTAGGTTCTTGTCTGCTAGATATAGCTTATCAATATATGATTGTACAGTCTTAGCTCGTATACGTGTAGCGTTTTACTAGATGCAGGTTATGAATATGCAAACTTCTAGGTTAATTTATGCCCCTTCCTTCTACTTACTTTCAGTCTTTAACAGCTTTCATCCAGCTTATTTACTACCTCATATATTCGGTACATATTGTACTGACGCCCAACTCTGGGGCGCTGTATTACTTGCCTGCAGGTTTAGACAGACAGGTTGTGAGATCTCTAAGGAGCTATTCATAGTCACTACATTAGCCAGCTCCTTTCATTCGGAGTTTCCAGGTTGTAGAAGATTACCATCTATTATTTGTATAGTATTTGGGTAGGCCGTGGCCCTGTCCCAACCATTATTTGTATTCTTAGAGGCTTGCAGACTACAGTTGTCAGTTAATTGGTTGTTGTTGGCCGTGTGGGGCCTATGTATGTCTTATTTTATGTGTTGGCCGTGTGGGGCCCAGCGTAGCCACCTATTTTTATTTCTGTTATAATTAGACATCATGGTGGTCTTGTCGGCCCGCATAGGATCTCTTTATTACCTTATTGTTAGTTAACTGATTTCTTTTACAGGTGGCCTTGTCGGCTGGAGGTTGTGTTTACAGCTGAGATATAGCAGTTTGTTTTCTTTAATTTGAGTCACTAATAGGCACCAGAGGTGCCTGAGCCCATCTAGGTCAGTTCAGATCCTAGTGTTGCACTAGGTGCCAATCGTGCCTCCCAATGTGGGGCGTGACAAACTTAGTATCAGAGCAGGTCGTATCCTAGGGAGTCTGCAAGACGTGTCTGGTAGAGTCTTGTTTATAAATGTGTTGTGAATCACATTCTATAAGCAGGAGGCTACGAGGCATGATAGTATGCTTACCCCTCATTCTTCTCAGATCGTTCTATAGAGCGGAGTTGTATAGGGTTGAGCCCCTAAGCGTTCATTGTTATGTCTGTCCAGAATAATATTTTATATAAGATAGACTCCAGCCAGCCACAAAATAACTACAGCAACAGCAGGAGGTACCAATGAGGTACCACAGTTGGGGGACGGTTAGCCTAAGGGCGGAAGAAGACGTCTTTTAAATTTCCCCATCACCCTCCCGAGGTACCAGGAACCACGTAAGCTAACAGATATCTCAGCATCGTCCCCGATTCTTTTTTCATCTTCGAAATAGTACCGCAAAATAATATATATGAGTTGGCTTACCTACTAGCTACTTAGAATTAGACAGGGGCCATAGTTAATGTCGGACCACCTGAAACATACAATGAATCGTGCAAGGTTTGTACCTCCAGCCTTTAGAGTTGTTGAAATTCGCGCCCTAGCCCGGGTATAGATTGATAGGGTTACTTCCCACCTCCCAGTTTATTCTTTCAGTACAACAGCAAGCGTGGGTAGCATGCCATGTTGCCCAGAATAAAGAGTGAAGGAGGGCTAGAATTGTTGACTTCGAGAAGGGTTAGAAAGTGGTTAAGCCCCCTAGTGTTTACAAAGCTACTTAGACCCTCACAATAGTAAATCAGGAGGGCAGATAAGATTGCCAGTAGCACTCAGGTGCGTGTAAGAGAGTCCATCAGTGATAAACCCCCAACAATAATAAAGTTCGGTCAGAAATAGGCCGATTCTGCCGCAGTGTGTGAATGACGGTAGGGCATACCTGCAAAATAATGGTTATTGCCCTAGTTTGTTATATCGAAGGACAAAGAGATCATATGAACAAAATGGGCCCGAGTGTGGATCAGAAGGACACAGGTCAGTAGACTTGGTTAGTAATACTTTTGACAGTATGAGGTAGAGGGCACGAACCTCATATCTCAGTCTAAGGAAGAAAAGGAAAAGGGCATGAGTATCTAACTCTGGAGGGAAACAGAATCACCTCCAGGTTGAAGTAGATTAACAGAGCATGGGACCACCACTGACTGTTGAGAAATAAGCATCGGGCTGACAGTTAACAAATAGTGAGGTTGTAATCTAGGATGCTGCAATATCACCATCCCCGGTGACACAGAGACCCTAACCTAGTACAACCTAGAGACAAGGCACGGTAGGGAATTATTGGCCTTAAGATAATAAGGGACGAAGTCATGAGACCCAGAGGTCAGCTCTGCGTTCTAAAGTGACAGGACTTCGTTAGTAGACTATGGCCAAGGTGCACCAAGTCCGTTACTCCCTCCACCCAGAGGTTAATGAAAATACATCAGGTCATAAAGAGAGACCTACTGATGGCATGGGAAGAGGGAAGATATCGTTGAGTCGTAACACAAAACTCTAATGACCAGCCATGGGAGGCTGGACAGTAAGAACGAAGCAGGCCAATTCAGAAAATGGTCGTGCCTGCAAGGAAGTGGAAAGTAATCAACATGAATACAGTTGTAGGATTACCTCATACCAGGTGTAAATAGACCTTATTTGAGTCATTATAGAAAGGCTAACAAGATCAACTCATGTCTCACTGAATGGAATTATATTTCAGCTAAAGGCTATGCCGAGTTAAATGTTTAAGAAGTAGTTTGATTGCGTAAAGCCCAAACATCTAATAAATTCTGATAGAGAGGCACGACTCACAACCATATTTTGGGAAGCTTCTAGAATAGATTGGGGACACGGGTTAATCTAAGTACCGCATTCTATCCTCAGATGGACGGTTAGACAGAGCACACAATTTGGAGGTCGATTACGGGTGGAAATGTAGGCCTCCTTAAATGATGACTTGAAGCAGATAAATTAAGGGTATTGAACCAAGCATACTAATACATTAGTTAGATGAAGGGAGTTAAGCTTATCAGGAAGGATGTGCCGGCAACCCAAGGTTATCGAAAATCCTATCCTGCGAACGATGTAGAGAGTTAAAGATTGAAGCAACAACTAGGTACCCTTGGAAATTTCACCAATGAAAGGCGTCAGGGAATCTGATAAGAAGGGAAAGCCCATCCCTAGATTCATTAAGCCTTACCAGACCCTCCAAAAGATTGGCCAAGTGTCCTATGAGATAGAGTTGCTTTCCGGGCTAAGATCTGTTCATCAATATTACGCAAGCGCGTAGAAGACCTTATCTCAGATTAATCCAATTGGAGATACCTAAAGTACAGAAGCACTGCCCCTTGGAGAGACTCCAATAGTTATAGAAGCCATATTGAGAACCAGAGTTGTAACTCATTAGAGTATCATGGGGTACAGAAATATAGAAGAAATAGACTAAAACAAAAGAAGACCAAAAACCAGGAATGATGCAAAGTCTGGACAGTTTCAGTTATCCTAGGCTCTATGGTGATAGTATACAGATCCAAATGATTTAAGTTATGGTAAGATAGTTTCATATGTTATATAGTTAACTCTGTTACTATTATTATTAGTTGATTATGTTAAATGTGATAGAGCTATATTTCAGTTGCAAATAGCGCCCTGTGAGGTGCTGATGTTGGACCTTTCTGCGTTTCAGGTTTTCGGATACTCCATATTACAGAGGAGACTCTGCCAGATTTTTTCTAAATATTGGTTAAGAGAGTTAAACCCTATAAATTTAAAGGTGATATTCTAGGACAAATGCTCTCG
>JACEIK010002780.1:23388-40403 GCA_018107945.1 Datura stramonium | reverse complement strand
CCCAATGTCTTTGAAATATGAATTATCACTCAATTTTTCAACCCCAATGTCTTTGAAATCTGAATTATCACTCAATTCTTAAAGTCCTTTTTTTTTTCCTTACTAATAATGTGAAAGCGAAAGGGTTTTCCCAAGATTTTAGAAAGTAAATTCATAAAGTTCCAAACAATTGACTATCTGCATATAAAAAGATCAGTTGATAATACACCCTTTAATAAGTCTTTGGTTCCCTCCTTTTTCTTTTACTAACTTCTCCTTTCTTACTAACACAATATTTTTTCACCATGTTTTACTTTACTTCTGTAAAAGTTAACCATACAAATTGTACTATTTACAAATTGTTGAAATCTCTTTCTTCCCTTCTCCCCAATTAGTTAATTCATTTTTCTTGTCTTTATCCTCTTATAGTTTGTCTCCTTGTTAACTGAAACTCTAACCACTTAGCTTTCCTTAAAATTCTTTTTTTCTTTAATTCTGATCTCTAAACATCAGCCATCACACACATATTAGGATGTTCAATCTTTCATGATCAAAAAACAAATATCAAAATTTCTAAATATGGTTTTATTTTGCCTTTTTAAATACTTAAATTATCAAATTTTATCTTATCAATTGTGTTAAAATTAACTACTATATGAAACATCTAAGTTTTTACGTGCAAATCCGAATGAAAGGAGGGAACATTAGATGAACGACATCTCAACTCTTACGGGCAAATCCAAAATTGATATTCAATTAAAGACCTCTAGTTCTTATTATGTCATTAAATTTGTAAGTGAAAATTTTAAAATAATTAACTAAATACATGTTCCATAATAATATTAGATAAGTAATATACATCTCAACTTTGTTTGCGCGAAGTCAAAACTAACATATTTGATTTGAAGTAGACGTAGCACTTTCATTTTTCTTTGGTTTAACTTGAATACTCATATTCGGCTAAAACTATATATTTATATTACATTATCGCCTCCCAGAGTATATCTTTCCACGGATCGAAGGAAAAAAGACAGTTCGACCGAATATCCGTTAACTTCGGCGACAATACGTTCTTGTACCCGATTCTCAGAGGAATCTCGTCGTCGTCTTACCTTTGGAATGTCGTCGATCTACGCCTCATTCCTGATCTCCTCGCTAAGCTTTTCTTCTCTCTCTAGGTTCCATTTCTTTGATCTTCTCTGCTTTTTTTTTAAATGTATGGGTTCTTTGATTGGAGGTCTCATATATCTTCTTTTCTTCAGTGCCTTCTCACTTAATGCTAAGCGAGCAATAGCGCTCATCAGGGTGGTTTTCTCGGGGGTTAGCCAAGACGCGCTAGGCAAAGGCATAGAGCTCAAACACAGACTTAGTAAGAGATTCAAAGAGTGTAGTTAGCGGTCCTCGCTCCGAGGATTCGCCTTAGGTTACTCAGTTCCTTGCCTATGGTTTAAGAAGAGCAACTAAAAGGAGTTGGTGTTAAACACAAAAAATCCAAAATTCTAGAAAATCATATGTTCCCGTAGCTGATGTTGATAGATGAGAGAAAGAAGCCTTTTTGGGGCCAAGCTAGGAGTTCGATTTCGAAGTTGATAGGCCTAGGCGTTGCTACTAATGCTGACATGAGGTTAGCGCACCATGGGAGATCATAATATCATAATCAAAGAAAGATCGTAGCGCTTTCCTATATTATCTTAATGGTGTCCTTTCCTACGCTTTGGATGCCATATTTATGTTTTCCTCTCGCTTCGCTCTCGCATCTTCAAACCTGTCCTAACTCTGCTCTAGCCCTTTGAATAAGCGAGGTTTTCCCGATAGAAAGATTTCATGCAACAGAGATCCCAATTTCGTGTATCCGGTTAAGCAAGCCCTGCCCGTCAGCTTCCACCCAGACAAAAAAGGTGAGCACCTAGCGCGAAAGGTTGCTTTTGTGCATAATTGTGTTTTTACATTATTATCTTGGGTGTTTTAAACTCATTTATAGTTTTATATGTGTAGGAATTATGTTGGATGAACATGATCAAAAGAAGGAGATTTTAACTTGTTTTGAAACAAAAGAATGAAGATTAAGAGTGGTCGGGCTCGTCTATGGTCCTCGCTTTGCGATACATATAGACGATCCAAGAAACAAAAGAAAGTCTGGAGTTGGCCAGGCTCGTCTATGGTCCTCGCGAAGCGAGAGAGGATAGACGAGCCCAACAAAAAATCGTCCAGTGTATTTTATTCAGTGTCTGTGATTTCCTATACATTCGAAATCATGTAGATTACCCTAGAAAACGTATTTGAAAAGAGATGCAACTCTTTGGAGGAAGAAACACGCACGACTTTGGAGGAAGAACACGCAAGGAGCGGAAGCGATAGAAATTCGATTTTGAGTTTCACTTTCTTCCCTTCTTTTACTTGTTCTTATGGAATTCTATGTTATGTTCTTAAACAAATATTATGAGTAGATAGATTCCTTACCTAGGGTTTTGATGGAACCTTTTGTTGGATGATTTTTTATTGTGTGTTAATATAATTTAGCCTCTAAATTTCTCTACTTATTCAACTACGCGTTTATTTCAGTTGATTAAATGGCTATCGATTGACTGTGCCTATTTATTATGTATTTTTTGAGAAAGAATGCATATTTAGGTTATTATTGAACGACGTTTCCTTAGGTGTATGAGAGATCAAAAGAGGGTTTAGAGATAACAAAGCTTTGACTTGATCATAGTGAGTGGTGAGAAATTGCTAGCTAGAGTAGTTTGAGAGAATACATCTAATGAATTATCGTGATTGCTTGAGAGAGAATTGCGCTAAGTAGAGTGCTCATGATCCGTAGAGTACAATCAACGAGATTATTGATAACATAGCGAGAAGGATTCTAATAATTGGAAAAATCATAACTCTAGGCCTCCTTAATCTTGTTTCTAACTTTATCCTCTTTAGTTGATAATTTTACTAATTTAATATTTGTTAGTTAATTAGTTAGAAAGAAAAAGCTTAATCTTTAAAAACTAAATATAATCATTTGAACTAGTCACTTGAACTAAATGTTGTCCTACCCATACCCCTAGCTTACATTATGACCCACAAGTCCTTAGGGATTCCAAGTTTAGCGACTCTATATTAGTGAAAAGTTACACGAAGGGCAAGCTAGCTTTTCGATGTGTGCATACTTGAATTTATTTGAGAGAGTGAACGTTTTTGTGATCCCTATTTTTTGTGAATTGCATGACTGTGAGTGGGATTCTCTCTTCTAGTGAGTGGCATCACATTCTTGGAGTGAATGTTAAAATTTTGATTTCAATTGAGAGGTATGAATGCAACAAATTGTGCAGTGAACTTTTAGGCAAACGTTGAATGTTGATTATCAATGACTTGAGATGCTTATTGATCTTGATTTGAATGAAAATGTCCCCTGTTTTGAATTGAAAGAATGATGGTGATAGGACCAAGTGCCTGTGGTGGTTCCAACTGAAGTTTGTGCACCTGTTTGAGTCTTTTTAATTTTTGAGTCTGTGTGTGATTTTGGGTTTTTATTGAGTCTTAATGTTCTTGTGTGCATCTCTCATGATGTGATATGCTTAAGTCAATTCTACTTGTGAGTGAATGCCTTGCTTGAAGACAAGCAATAGTCCAAGTTTAAGGGTTTGATGAGTTGGTAATTTACCAACTAATTTGGCTTTTAAGCATGAGCTATTGTTTTGTTTTCACACAATTTAGGAAGGTTTTATGCCTTTTTATCTTCTTTTATGTCGGTATTTAACTTATACAAAGAGAATGGAAGAATTGAACTGAAAATAATCTGCTGGAAGAAAAAGGGACATGCGCACCATATTTCGCAGGTGCCAAGCGGATGACACTGGAAGATTTGGTGAAATAGACATGTGAGCCCCAAATTTATATCTGCGGACCACAAATGCTAACATAAACAACATGAGAGGGTCACTGGTTAAGCCTGAGAGAAGATATGCGAGCTATAGAAGGGCACCTGCTGCGAAATGCAGATGCCACGCAAGTGAGCCGCGTCACTGCTGAAGGGCAATCTCATCCTGAAATGCACAAGTGTGCTTTAGAAGCTTCTAAGGGAATTTTTGGGAGGTTTGCAAAAAAAAAATTCAGAGATTTTTACCCCAATTGTACATACACATGTCATTAGAGAGAGAATAGAAGAGAATTGAATAGAGAGTACATCATAGAGATAGTGAGAGTACACTTTTGCTTTCTTCTTCATTGGGAAAACCACCGTTGTTGCAAATCTTGAGCTGGAATTGAATTTATTTACTTAATATGATAAGTTTAGAAAAATTTCTGATGGGTATAATTTCTCTCTCTTTGAATATGAGTAGCTAAATTTCTTGCTAGGGGTGTGTGTGCATGCTGGGTGTCTAGACTTGAGTGGGTATTGATTATTTGTTCTTAAAATTAATTAGCAAATATGGATGTATTATTTTCTTCAGGTTTTAATTCAATAACTGATGGTTGCAAATATTGATTTTATTTTTTAATCTTGCTTTTGCCTGAAAGAGGGAAGTAAGGTTGGGTAAGGATTCAATAGTGTGGAATTGGAGTGTGGATATATAGGTTGAAATTAGAGATAGTCAAAACCCAAATTCATACTTCATTAAAGGATTAGAGCAAGAAATAGTTTAACTCTTCCTCAAGCTTATTGGTTGTTTTGTGATTACAGTTTTGGATTTTGAGAAAACCCAAGTTATACACATCCTTTTGGAAAATACAGGGTGTATCTATAACCAAGGCTATCCGTACCCTAATCAAGTCTAAGGATCTTAATTAATTCCTCTCTAGTCGATGCTCCATCTAATGCACACCCCTAGTAATTCCCATTGATTGCATCAAGTTACTTTTCCCTTGTTTTGTTTACATTTGAAATCGATACTTGATTACTCTTTTCCCCCAATTTTTGCTTTACCTTATTGAGGCATGACGTTTGCTTATGTGAGTTTATATACCATATTTGGATAATCCAACCCTAATCCTCATGGGATTCGACCCCGACACTCATTGAAAAATTTATTTTTGTCAACAATCGTACCCACCTCCTTAATTAGAGAAGTATTTTTGGACGTTATCAAAAAAATGGCGCCATTGTCGGGGATTGGCTTGTGATTGCCATTTGTTGTTTTTGATTCACACTTGTTTTATATTGTGTTTTTCTTTTACTTTGTTTATTTTTGCTGATTTACAAAGGAGAAACATAAACCACGCTAGTGATGCTGGTAGCATGGATGGATTCATGGATGTGGAAGATAAGCCAGTAGCTCATGATGTAGCTGGTGCTATTTTCCTACTTCCCATGGTAGGGAATGTTGTGTTCCATGTGACAAGCAGTATGTTACATCTTATTCAAATGAAGGGGTTGTTCGGTTGTTTGGCTAGAGAGGATGCCATCTCCAAAATTTCATCGAGATTTGCCAACCGTTCAATATTACCAACATCAGTCAAGAGTCAATTAGATTGAAGTTGTTTCTCCTCTCGCTTACAGGGGATGCCACAACTTGGTTGGAGGAGTTACCTCCCGTATCAATCATTTCATGGGACGAGTTGACCGAAGCATTCATTGATAGATTTTTTCCACCCTCTAGGATTCTTCAACTGTGTGATGAAACCACAAACTTCTAGCAACTGCAGGGAGAACCAATCCATGAGGTGTGGCTGAGATTCAAGAAGAAAATGGCCATTTTCCCAAATCATATACTGCCTGATGGGGTGCTTCTCCAAAGTTTTTATCAGTCCTTGATTTAAATAACAAGTCAGTTGCAAATAATTTAGCTGGTGGTTCAATCATGGATCAGACCTTTAGACTTGCAAAGGAAATTTTGGATCGAATGCCAAAAACCAACCGAGCATGGAACACCTAGGAAATAGAGGTGTTGCGCCCCAGTGCACGCGCAAGCATTCGCAGTCGTACACGTAATACAGTGGCTCTTTTAAGAGCCGGATGTCAAACCCACAGGGACTGGACTATTCAACGAATATTCAAGTGCAATTGTTAATTTGACTTTCGCAAGTGTTGATTTAAGAGATTTTTGATAATCGTAATTAAATTTAGGGATGATCACAAAATAGTCGGAAAACTATAATAAGAAGCATCTAGAGTTGAGGCCTGACAATCTTGCAATGTTACAATTCACGATGGTTCAAGTATTAAAACTTCAGTTGTTATCTCACAGAGTTAAAATGCAGTGTTCATGGCCTTTCGAACCTCTAAACATAACAAACTAGTCTCACACCTACATCGTTGAGCGGGAATGTGATGTCCTAATTCGTGAGCAATTTAACACTATGGATGTGGTTTACGGGGTTAATGCCCTTGATTGTGGACTTTCGTACCTCTAATTATTTAACCTAACTTAGCTTCACAACTACTTCTACGAGCGGTGATGTAATAATTCTAAATCGGTGTCTGGCTATCTTCCCGTTTTATTAATCAAGCAAGGAAAATTAGGTATAATTTCTATCCTAACCGCAAATCCTATCGTAAAGATAAAAAATTGCTCCCTGTATTCTTTTGTTCTAACCTAGGGTTACTCTTTCGAGCTTTTGCCAAAGCTTAACAACTTCGTTTTCATGGTGATCAAGCATAAAAACAATGATAATTAAGAATGCAAGACAAAAAAACAATGAGAACTTGAACCAAAGATGAATTCATGCAATTACATTCATATCATATGGCCTCAACCCTAGAAGGAGGGTTTTAGCCACTCATGTTCGTACAATTACTCAAAAATATATTTAAAGTAAAGTACTTATAAGAATGATTAAAAGAGAAGGACAAACTTTGAACCCTAGGTGAAGTTCTTCACTTCTCCCTTCGCTCCTTTCCGCTTTCCCAAAATATTTACGTAATAAATAATTTTAGAAGCTAAGGGTTTAATTTATACTAAATGGAAAAATGCAAAATTTGGCCGGACATGGACTAGCCCCGTGCCACATTGCCTATCGCATAGTAGCAGTTCCGTGGCACGGACGCATCGCGCATGCCCACTGGAATGTTGCTTCTCGACATTTCAAGGGCGCAGGTTATGCGTGTCGCCTGGCGTGGCATGGCGCTGGTCGCGCAGCCCGCACAGGTGTGACACAACAGTAGCGCATAGGCATTGCCTTACTTGTCCTCTCGCATGCGCATGCTCCTGCGACGACACCTAGCGCGCATACGCAGAGACGTGACACAATGCTGGTGGAGCAGGTCTGCCAGTGTTGCACGCTGGGCAGTGCGACATTGACATTTTCATGCACATTTCATGAAATCTTCCTCCAAGGTTTCATCTTTTTCGTGCATCATCAATTCAAGCTCCTCCTAGCATTTTTCACCTACAAAACAATGGCTAATCATATTGGTTAGTATATGCACTTGATTATATAAAATCACATGAGAATGTAATCAATTATATTAACAAACATGACTTAAACTATGTTATAAAATAGCACTTGGGTACATAAATATGCCCAAGATTAAGAGGTGTCCCCAAGTGTGTCTTCCAACCAAATGAAAGCTGAACTGCGGAGAAAAGATGAAGAAAAAGATGAAACATCGGCTAAGATGATGACTCAAGTAGAGTTGTTTGCAAAACATGTTATAGGGTCCGAAACCAAAAGTCTTAACGCCATTGGGGCCCAAGGATGCAACTCATTTAAGGAGAATGTTTCCAAGCTAAGATATGATGAGGAATACCAATACATGATGAGCCAAATGGAGGGTTATCGTCCTGGGTACTAAGGTGCCAATCAAAACCCTTGGCGTCCTCATGATGAAAATCAAGGTTGGAGAGATCCGTGAGGGCCAAGGTTGGAGAGAAAGAGACAATTGATGGAGAAATCGTGAGCCCGAAAGAGAAGGGGATAGGTAAAATCACCAAAATTCAAATCTGCACATCCCTCCTCCAAAGGCTGATGTAGTGTCAATGCAACCAAGTGTTAGTGACTTTACAAATTCAAGATTGAGGACATGCTAACTTGGGTATTGAAAAAGATGGAATCAATGATGGAATAAAAGAGTTGAAAGGGGAGGTACCCAATCTTGCCCAAACAATGAGCTCTCACTCGGTATCCATCAAACACCTAGAGACTCAAATGAACCCTCGAATGAAGGTCACTCTCCCTAGTGACACTACACCAAACTCAAAGAATGGTGATTGCATGGGTTATGAATTTGGAAACCCCAAAAAAATTGATTTTTGAGATAAAACGGGACAAATGAATTTGGAAAAAGCATTTCCTAGTCATGATATCCATATTCTCTATTTGACTTCTTATTTCATAAGACGAATGTTGTTTGCGCCCCAGCGCACGCGCAAGCGTACGTGGTCATACAAGTAATACAGAGGTCCTTTTTAAGAGTTGGATGTCGAACACACAGGGACTGGACTAACTCAGCAAATTAACAAGTTCAAGTGCTAATTTAACCTTCCAAAGTGTTGATTGTAGAAATTTCATAAAATTCTAATTAAATTTAGGGGTGATCACAAAAAAATCGAGAAACAATACAAGAAGCAACTAGATTTAAGGCCTGATAATCATGCAATGCTATAATTCATAATGGTTCAAGTATGAAAACTTCAGTTGTTGTCTCACATAGTTAAAATGTGATGTTCATGGTCTCTCAAGCCTATAAACACAACAAACTAGTCTCACACCTACATCGTTGAGCGGAGATGTGATGTCCTAATTCGTGAGCAATTTAACTAAGTGGATGTGGTTTACGGGGTTTGTGCCCTTGATTATGGACTTTTGTACCTCTAATCATTTAACATGACTTACCTTCACAACTACTTGTACGAGCGGTGATGCGAAAATTCTAAGTCGGTGTCTAGCTATCATCCCATTTTACTAACCAAGCAAGGAAAATTAGGTATAATTTCTATCCTAACCGCGAATCCTATCGTAAAGATAAGAACTTGCTCCTTACATTCTTTTGTTCTAACCTAGGGTTACTCTTTCGAGATTTTACCTAATCTTAATGAGTGTGTTTTCATGGTGATCAATCATAAAAATAATAATAATAAAGAATGTAAGACAAAATAACAACTAAAAACTCAAACCAATGAAGAATTCATGCATTTACAATCATATCATGTGGCCTCAACCCTAGAGAAAGGGTTTTAGCTACTCATGTTCATACAAATACTTAAAAATATAATTAGAGTAAGATACTTACAAGAATAGTTAAAAGATAAGGGTTTTAGCTACTCATGTTCATACAAATACTTAAAAATATAATTAGAGTAAGATACTTACAAGAATAGTTAAAAGATAAGAGTAGTTAAAAGAGAATGAAAAATAACAAACCCTAGGTAGAGTTCTTCACTTCTCCCTTCGCTCCTTTTTGGTGTTCTCAAAATATTTCGTGATAAAATAATTTTAGGAGCTAAGTATCCTATTTATACTAAATAAAAAAATTCAATTTTTGGCTGGCCATGGACTACCTTTGTGCCACGCTGCCCATCGCACAATAGCAGCTCCATGGCATGGGGTTGTCGGGCATGCCCACTGGAATATGACTCTCAACAAGTCTTGTGCGAAGTGCCTGCGCGTCGCCCAGCTTGGCACGCTGCTGGTCGCGCCTTGCGCCTGCCGTGGCACATTGCCCATCGCGCAGGGCATGTTTGATGACCTCTCTTCTCGCGCGTGCAGTAAAGGCATGGCACGACGCCTAGCGCGCCTTCCTTGTGTTGTGGCACGGCTCTCAGCGCGCCGATTATGCCGTGTGGCATGCTTCCCTTGCCGACATTTCAACTCTCATGCCATCTTCATGCGATCTTCCACCCATTCTTTTCAATGTTTCTCCTAGCTTTTGCATCATCATATTTAGCCCATTCTTAGCATTTTACACCTACAAAGAAGGGCTAATCAGATTGGTTAATTTATGCACATAAATATTATAAATCACATGAGAATATAATTAATTAATTCAACAAACACGACTAAAATAAGATATAAAATAACACTTGGGCACATAATTATGCCCAAGATCAAATGTGAAAAACTCGGAATAGCTTTTCAAAAGGCATGCCTTTAACTGATATCGTGAATACCTAAAACTCCTTGAAGTGTGATGCCTTGTGTGGTAAGTCTTTTTACTTCATTCTTGTGTATGCATATTGTATAGAACTTTTCCCGAATGTGATTCAAGGCAAAATTCTAGATGTAGCCGATCTTGAAAAATGACCTTAGGCCCTTTTTGAATAGTCACTACACCGAAAACAAGGCCTTCCTTTAACATCAATCTTAGTCAACCAATTTTTGAGCCTTAATCCTTTAAAACCACATTACAAGCCTTAAACCCTTTTTGAATCCTCTACTTTGACACCCCTCCTCCCTAAGTGCTAGTGATAAAAGAAAATAGGGGCTAAAAGCCCAAGATTTGGGGGAAAGTGAAAAAATAAAATGTTGATGTACACAAAAGCCTAAGTGCGGGGGTGAGTGCATAAAAGGAAAAAAGAGGAATGAGCTTCAACGTGAGGTAGCACCGAATACTTAATGTAAAAAAATGGATGATTGATCCCTTAATGAAAGAAATAAGGAAAAGAATTGAGTGGTGTTATCTCTTGTATAGTGGATGCATAATGAAGAGAAAAAAGGTGTTTAAAAGAAAGGCTCTTTGGGAATACTTAGATTATCAAAGGGAGAGATAAGGTGGAGTTGACTCTATATTGTGAGTAGGATGGTTGATTGGTTTCATAAAAGTGTTAGGAAGGTTCTAGTCACTTGAACTAAATATTGTCCTACCTTTACCCCTAGCATACATTATGACCCGCAAGTCTTTAGTGATTCCAAGCTTGGCAACTCTACATTAGTGGCAAGTTACATGAAGGGAAAGCCTATGGTTTGATGTGTGTATACCTAAATGTCTTTAAGAGAGTCAGTATTTGTAGATCATCTTATAATTCCTATTGTGTGAATTGCATAATTGTGAGTGGGATTCTTTCTTTTTATGAGTGGCATTACATCCTTGGAGTGAATGTAAAATTTTGGTCTCAATTGAGAGGTATGAATGCGACAAGTTATGTAGTACGCTTCTAGGAAAACATTGAAAGTTGAATGTCAATGATTTTGATTGAAATGAAAATGCCCCCTGATTTGGATTGAAAGAATGATGATGATCTTTGTCGAGTACTTATGAGGGTACCAATTGAAATTTGTGCACTTGTTTGAATCTTTTTATTTTTGAGTCTTTTTGTGGTTTTGGGGTTATTTTATGTCTTAATAGTCATGTGTGCAGCTCTTATGTTGTGATAAGCTTAAGTCAATTCCATTTTTGAGTAAATGCTTTGCCTGAGGACAAGCAAGAGTTAAGTTTGGGGATTTAATGAGTTGGTAATTTACCAACTCATCTAGCTCTTAAGCATGAGTTGTTTCTTCATTCTAACACAATTTAGAAGAGTTTTATACCTTTTCTCCTCTTTTGTGCAGGCATTTAGTTGAAATAAAGAAGATGAAAGACCAGAGAAAAAACAAGAATATGTGCGCCATAAGTCCGCACCTACGTTTAGCAGGTGCCACACAGGGGATTTGGAAGTTGTTGGAACCAGAACTATATGCTGCAAGCTGGTATCTGCGGACTACAAATGCTACACAGGAGGCCTTGAAAGAACACTGTTGGGCCTATTGACGAACCTGCGTGCCGCGAGTCCATATCTACAGAATGCAGGTGCCAACGCAAGTAAGTCGTGTCTCCTCCGAAGGGAAAAATCATCCAAGAAGGCAAGCACGTACTTGAGAATCTTTCAATGCCTTTTTGGAGATCAGTGCAAGGAATATATACAGATTTTTTACCCTATTTGTATAGACATTACATTACATCATGGAGAATATTGAAGAGGAGAGACAGTGATAGATAGAGTACAATTTTATACTTTCTTCTTCATCTTCTTTGTAAGAAAACATCATTGTATTGCAGATTCTAAGCTAGAAGTGATCTTAATTACTTAATATGATTAGTTTTGAGAAATTCTCTATTGGTATAATTTCTCTTCCCTAATTATGAGCGACTAATTCCTCTTCTAGGGGTGTGTGTGGATAATGGGTGTTAAGATTTGATTGGGTAGTGACTAATTATTTTTAGATTTAATTATAATGCATGGATTTATTGATTTTTTTAAAGTTACAATATGAAAATTAATGATTGCAAATATTAATTAAGCTCTCTAACTTTGTTATTGCTTGAGAAAGGAAAGTGAAGTTGGATAAGACTCCAATAGGAGGATTTGGAGTTTTTGATCTATGAGTTGGAGCTAGAGATAATCTACATCAAATTCAAACTCACTTAAAGAGTTAGAGCTAAAAATATTCTAAACCCTTTCTTACGCATTGTTTGGTTGTTTTGTAGATTTTGGCTTTGGGGTTTGAGAAAATCCAAAGAAGACACATTATTTTGGTTGAGAAACTTATCCCCAAAGCCAAGGCTATCCATGCACTATTTGAATCTAAGGATCTTAGTTAATACCTATCAAGTCAATTCTCCATCAAATGCACATCCCTAGTCTCTCATCTTGCGAGCAACAATTGTTTTCCCCTGCTTTGATTTTACATTTTCATTTGATACTATTTCAAGCCAATTCCCTAAAAATTTACTTTACGCTTAGATATGAAGAATGTTTGTGGGAACTTATATTACAACATTTGGTGAATCTAGCCTCCAATCCTTACAAGATTTGACCCTGACTCTTTGTTGAGTACTTGTTTTGCAAACGACCGTTGCCACCTCCCCAAAGGGAGAGTTGTTTTGGATGTTATCACTAGGCGCCATTCTTAAAGATACCAGCCTACTTTGTTGAGTCTTCTTAGGGTAAATAAATTATTTTGACATAGGTGGTGGTGGCAATTTAGCTATTTGTATACTTAAGATGACTTTTAAAATTAATGCCCCCCTTAAACATTTTTTTATCATAGTTGTTTGATATTGAGTTGTATATCTCTATTTATGGCATGACTTGTTGGCAATGTGTTCTTAAGTGAGAGTGGTGTGTTAATCATTCTTATATCTATGTGCCAATGTGTAGAGAAGAAAATTATTTATTCACTTGATTTGATCACACTCTAATATTTGTCTTGCTCCTTGTGCCTGAATCTAGGATTGACTATGGATTGTAGAGATGAAACTAGGCCTTCTTTATGCTTCACAAGCTACTTGTGCCTAAGGAGACCTACCAAATGATCCATGAATCCTTAGTCTCCCTCTTTGAGTCTTTTGACATTTATCTTGATCAATCGCAATAAAAGTCAAAGCCAATTATGAAGTTGACTCTTCTCTTGAACCCATCCTCCTTGATACTTGAAAAGAAATGAAAAATGAGTAAAAAGTGTAATTTGGGGGTGATAAGGAATGGAAGAAAGAAATAAGCCAAAAAAATGGTATAAGCATATCCCAAGATGTGAGGGAGCAATGAGCTAAAAAGAATAAAGAGAAAAGAAAGCAAAAGAGGAAAAAGAGAAAAATGAAGTTGTGCTCACAAAAACACTTTGGGGTATGAAAAATGCCAAAACAAAGATGAAATGAAAAAAAGGGATAAAAAATGTGAAAAAACTGTGAAAAGTCATAAAGTGGTCAAGGAAGGTAAGTGAGTCACAAAAGCCTATATTGTATCCTACCGACCCTTTAACCTTCATTACAAGCTTAGAAAAGCCTCTTATGTGATCTCAACTTGGATATCCAAAAAGAAAAGCATTTGAGTAAATGGACAAGCATATGGCAGCTGTGATTTATCTTGTGAAATTCTTTGTGAGAGTGAGTGCATTTCTCTTCTCTCTTGATCTTACGTGTCCTTGCTGTGTGTGTTGTCATTACTTTAGAAAAAGGACACTCTCCTGGTCTAACTGTGAGAGCATGTGGATTTGAATGTCTAGCATGTCTCATTTCTCTAATTTGGGTTTGTGTATGTTAAGATAATGTCATAAGTGGAGTAATGCTTAATTCAAATGGTTGTGAGAAAATTATGTTTTGATTGATGGAGGGGTGGCTGGATTGAATTTTGTGTGTTGATAGCTATTGTTGACAACCATCCTAGTCATAAATTTGTGAATCCGGGACATTAGTTAGGTGTAGGGCAGTTTCTCTTCTTGGTTTGCTTGAGGACAAGAAAATATTTTAAGTTAGGGGTGTTGATATGTTGGGGATAGCGACAAATCTTTACTTCTTTTCATAACATTTTGCATGTCTCTAGAAGTTAAATTAAGTAGAAACTAACCTTATTGTGCTATATTTCAGGAACTCAAGCATTTGAAAGAAGAAAGGAGTTTAGGCCAGAAAACTTCTCAAAAGACGAAGCAACATACGAACCGTCTTTCACACTTCCCAGCTGCAGATTCCAGAAACCCAACAAAATGGTCTGTAAAGTACGGTTGGAAAAACGGAACATCTTCTAAAAGGATAGTCCATCAACTGAAAATATGACCCAAGCATAGTAGAATGAGATTTCTAAAATACAGAGCAATGTCTGGACCGTCTTTCCAAAGGACGGTCCGTCTTTTAAAGGATGACAAGTCAAGGGACAGAAGCAAAAAGGTAAAAGAAGGTTCAAAGGACGGTCCGTCCTTCCAAAGGACGGACAATCACTGCACACCTGGCACTCCGAAATTTGAATCAAAAGGGTTGTTCATGACATAGTATAAGTACATTTTTCTTGTAAGTTTTAGAAAGCTTTTACATTATTTAGTTCATACTTAGTGTAGTGAGTAGCACTTAGCTAGTTTTAGACCTAATTTCAAAGTAGATTGTAATTGAAGATTCTCATTTATCTATTGAAGATTTCAATTACTTTTGGTAAGAATGTCTTAATACTTTGCTTTTCTTCTTCTTATAGCTATGGGTAACCAAATCAAGATCTAGGGTTGTGAACTCTAATGATCCTAATTTATTAAAATTGAGTTTGGACTTATGAACATTTATTTGATTTTTGCTTTGTAATTTGTGATTGGTGATGTCCAATCCTGCCCAATTACCTTTATGAAACTTGAAAGAGTAAATTTAGATTGGATTAGCATCAATCAACAATGGCTCAAGGCATAACCCTTATTTAATGGGTTCTCCTATACATAAGTTGAATTTTAAATTGGCAAAACAAGCAATTGGGTAGAAAGGAGTTCTCTTCAATTGGACAAAATTAAAGTAGATTGACACCTATGGTGCTATTGAAAGATACCAATGGGTTGACTAAGTAAATTTCTTGCATGTTCAGCCTTAACCCACTCTCAATTCTTTCATATTGGGTGATTTAGGGGGATTGACCCAAAATTAGGGTCACTTTCCTAAAATTATCTTTAATTGCTTACAACCATAGCTTATTACAATCTTTAGTCGTAGTTAATTATCATTACTCTCAATCCAAATAGATTATAATCTTGCAGTACTTTACTGTTGAGTACTAGATAGTCCGGGCTTCGAGTAGTTTCTATGGGATTCGATCCAACTCTTTCTTGGGTTCTATATTTGCATCCATCATTTAAACTACCTGATATTGGGAGTGAATTTGAACGACAATCACATACAAAGATACAAATAATAAAAAATATAGGAGACTATTCATTTTTTTCCTCTTTTGTCTTTTTAGTTGCCTTTTTAGATTCTTCATTATGGACTTTATTTTTTCTTTTATAAAACTCCCCGAAGCTTGTATTCATTCACTCGCTAATTTCACTTATATTCATTTACTCTTGTATCACTTATATTTATTCGCTCTAATTTCACTTGATTTATTCACTCTAGTTTCACTGGTTTTTATTCGCTCTACTAGTTTACGGACACGTGCTACACACGTGTATCCTAAGTTATTTAATATATAATTTTGAATAATCATATAAAATTATCTAAATATTTCTCGAGCAATAAAAAAAATTTAAAACTAAAGTACAAGCCTTTGAAAATGATGAATATGATACCAACTCTTACAATAGTTATTAACATGAATTACTATAATTTTAATGTGAATAAAAGAATATTTGTATTTCTAAGTAATATTATAATACTTGAATTAATTAATTCATTATTATTCATGTACTTAAAATCTAAGTGAAAATATGAATTTCAAGATAATCAAATATCATCATATTTCATCAACGTTCTTGAAGTTAAAATATTGATATTTCACTTAGAGATGAAACTTTTTAGATGACTTGTCTATTAATAGTGAACTAAAATGTCGACTTGAGAAAAGATACAACTCTTCTTAGAGTAGCAAATCCACACTGACAAGACAAGCTTTCGTACAATCATATGTTTGTAATTGCATAAAGATAAACCTCAAAAAAGAAGACTCTTCATATCAATAAAGAAGTTAACTAAATAAATAATTATCGAGAATGTTGAGTCGATAAATAGATGAAATTATAAAAGTCAAAAGGTAACAAATTAACAAAACATTCAAGAGTAGATTCATGAACAAAAATGCAATAGAAATACAAAATCATAAATTTAATCAATCAGTAATAAAACTTACATATTGTTTACTCATAAAACTTGTATGGTATATCTATCTATTCTTACATACCACTATAGTCCAATTATAGAAAGCATATCGACCAATTAAAACTATGCATCTAAGATATTGTCTGTCAATATTGTAAGCATATATAAAACTAAGAGTTGCCTCAAAGTGTCAACATAACATTCTCGCGAATTGATAGTATTCAATTTATTTTATCGTTCTGCAAAATAATATAAATTTAATTTTCAATACCTTGTTGTCAGTGTATCGTCATTGATCAACCATCTGTATTTAATACGGACGACCGAGACGATGTAATAGATATAAAAATATTGAAGGAAAAATAATGTACATAAACAAATACCATTCTATTAAAAATATGACATTTAAAATTGAGAAGCTTTATAGTAACTTGTCAAACAAATATCTTGAGTCTATAAACCAAAATAAAATATAAAATAACATTACAACCTAAAAAGAGAAAGAAAGAACATGGATATGACTCTTAACTTTAACTACTGTCAATTAAATAAAATTATGAATTATGTGCTAACAACTGTCTTTTCATTTGATAGATAATTTATTTAAGCTTAATATATAATTATTTCAAGT
>JACEIK010002779.1:184769-195027 GCA_018107945.1 Datura stramonium | reverse complement strand
ATCATATTTTTTTATAGTTTTATTTTCAATACTTTTCTTTTGAGTCGATCTCAATCTTTTCAGATCTCACTTGAGATTACACAAATATGTTATTGTTATTATAGTTAAATTCAGAAATCTTTTTCCTTTTTTTTTTTGCAACTTAAATAAATCACAAGGAATTTCAACATGCCAAAAAAATAAAAAATAAAAAGAAAATCTTAAACAAATCATATTATTGCCAGTAGGACCAAAAAAAAATTATTACCACACACCCGAGAATCACAAGTGATACGTTGTCTCGTGTGAGTCTCACGGGTAAAAATACCCGGACCCGTGGACTCTCCACTTTCCAAAAGCTTCATCCCCCTCTCACATGGCGTATTTCTGCTCTCAGGTTCTATCCACTTCCTTTTTCACTCCCAAACCTCAGGTAAAATCTCACTCCTTCTCTTGCTCATACTCAATTAACCGTTAAACTCAAGCAAACTTTTATAATCTTATGAGACATATTAGAGTTGGATTTAGAAAACATAATTTTAAGTCAATTTTGTTTCTCTTCTACCCATAGCATAAGTATAGTATAATAGTTTTTCAATAACACATATACATTGCAAGCTTAAATATATTAAGTGGGTCTGCACCTGCTGTGAAAAAGCTACACTCGATTATCATACGAATTTCAATTATTAGATTCCAGTGCTGTTGAGTCCCGGCGTAGCTTGCATCAAAAGCTCTCAGCCATATAGGTTTTTGCATCTCAAGGCAATGCAAGACAACAAGGTTTCCATGCCTACTCCGGGAGATGAGTCCAAGGTTAGAGTTCCTCATGTTCTGACGGTTGCCGGCTCCGATTCCGGTGCCGGCGCCGGAATTCAAGCGGATCTCAAGGCTTGTGCTGCTCGGGGAGTGTATTGCTCCACTGTGATCACTGCTGTTACTGCTCAAAACACCTTAGGGGTTCAGGTATAAACGCATTCCAGAAGGTCAGAGGCTGTTTATATTTTGCTACTGTGTTCGCCTTTGTGAATTTTGTGGTGGTTTATTCTAGGGTGTGAACATTGTGCCAGAGGATTTTGTGGCAGAGCAGTTGAGGTCGGTCCTTTCGGATATGTCTCCCAATGTTGTAAGTATATCATGTTAATGTCACAATGTTCACATCCATTTGATAATGTTATTTTCGGTAAGGTATACATTGATTTGAACAATTGAAGAGTGTAAAAGTCCCGGTGATTGATTGGACTATCAATAGTTCTATCCACATGGGAGTCGAGTTATGATGCTGCACAAACTAGAATATAAGTATATTCTTTTTGGAGTATTCATATATTGCTAATTTGATGCTCTTGAGTTAAGATTTTCCAGCATAGATTCACCGGTTCAAGCTGTGGAAACAGCTTTCTTGCAGAAATGCAAAGTAAGGCTGCGTACAATAAATCCTTGTGGTCCGTCCCTTCCCTGGACCCGCGCATAGCGGGAGCTTTAGTGCACCGGGCTGCCCTTTTTAGATTCATTGGTGCTTAACTTTTATAATAGGTTTATATTCCCTGTTTACTTCAATCTCTTTGCTTTTATGCGTCTTTCAGTGTTCTCGTTGAAAACTTAAGTAATCACTTTTCTCCAGGTGTATAAAACTTATCTTTAAGTAATCTAAAGACACATCCAAAGGCCAATATTGCTTTCCACTAGCCCACGACATTATTATAGGAAACGAGTCGACAGATTAAGAAACTCATAACTACCTAGCAATAACTGGTAGAGATATGTCATGGCCCCAGCCCGACAGGGGCGGACGGAGACTGTATGATCACCTGTTATACAAATAATATATAACGTGTGGTAAAGCTGTAGAATCATAAGCAGTGGAACAAATGATAAGGTCTACACATATATAAAGTAGTGCCGAACTAAGCAAAAACTGTACAAGATGACAACATCAACATGTCTAAGAAGCTTCTAAAGAGTCTGTACTACAATTGATAACTGGTCGGGACAGGGCCCGACATACCCAACTCTAAACATATCTCATAGCCAGAAAAGGCACTAGACATCTGTTAGCTGGAAAGAGATAGAGCTCACCAAAAAATCAACCGAGAGCGGCAACGGGGCCTAATGAGGATGTCTGTTGTTCTGTGAACCTGACCCTGCTTGTAAAAATGCAGCGCCCCCAACGTAGGGACGTCAGTACATCTACAACATGTATTGGTATGTAAAGCGGATAAAATAACAAGTGCACGAGTGAGAATGCTCAAATGAATTGGATATCAAAGATGAGTAGTCATGAGCATGTGGATATCAGAAATATATGAAACTGTAGCTTATAACCAACCTCGGTAGAAATATAAGAAACTGTAGCTTATAACCAACCTCAGTTGTTCCCATATAACATCCCGGGGGCTATGCTTTTAACAAATAATACCTAGTAATATGCCTAGGTGATGTCCTACCTCTATTGTAATACAAGTATACAAGTAATCTGATGATGACCTCCAAAGGTGATCCATGATACATGTAAGGCATATGTTACCAAGTCACATAATTCTGCATGATGCATATAACTGTATATTGCGGTCTGTTGTAAAGTATGCCGCCTTGGGCGCACTATAAGGGTTTGCCCGCAGGCCTGTATGCCATATGTTGGCTAGTTAGTTGAACAAGTGCATGATATTCCTACTGACTACTATATATCAAATATTTCCACAAAAAGGTGGGTACGCCATGCTTTTAGGGCTCACTATAAGGGTCTGGTCTCAATCCCGTGCACAAAATTAGCGTCGCGCGTATGCCAAGTGAACTTATGAGTACCCGCCCATTGCTTAGAGCAGGTTTTATCACATATTGCCTACAAAGGCCTATCAAGTGCATTACCATCTATATCTTTCACATAAGCAAGTGATAAGCTTTATGTAGCTCATGAGTCATGTAATATGTATTCTAGTCTATCAAGTACTTGTTTTAGCTTAAGAATTATAACTATGTGATATATGCAAATGCAACTATGTTTTCCAATTGTTCTCCTTTTAAACACGTGACGGATATACCATGTGACTACTAAGAGTATCAAATTAAAACACGTACGATCATGTGAAACATTATGAATACTTGACTCGAAAGGAGTAATATGAATACTTATAGACTTTAGCAAGTACACATGTGAGCGACTTGTAGCAGAAAGAGACTGATTCATATATCATATAAGCTATATTGACCTTTATAGGGGGAACATATGATGTACGGTCATGCCTTAACGATGAAGGAGGTTTTTGCTTCACATACCTTTTCTTGTGACTTGGTCACCTATGACGCGTCGTCATTGTCCTTCAAATGACAACTTCATCTATATTGAATAACAATATGGGGACAATATAAGTAGCTAATCAAGAAGCACGGCCATGCGGCAAAATAACAATAGCTCACGAGTGACAAGCTCGACAAATACAATAAACAAGCGGTGTATCACCGCACCCTTCCCTTCCACTTCCCAAATGATCACACAGCCTTACTATGAGGTCAAGATTACCCCTCCGCCTTACTCCACAATAAACAACCCTTACCCAGCTCAAACAAACAAATATAACTTGAACTCATGACTTTCGGACATCGTTCGATGAGTTCATCAAACGACATAGAAACGTTCTCACAAGCTCATATATGAAGAGGGAGTTAAAAACTTACCTTTTGTAGTCAAACCCTTATGTTTTTCTAACCCAAACACTTCTGCAAAGGCTTAGTCGGAAACTAGAAGCTCTTATTAGCAGCACGTCGATAACGGGCGAAAATCGAGCCCGAACAATAAAAGATCCTTACCTTGGACCTTGGTGGGGAAAGAAAACTCCTCGGAGAGCTCTTGGGGGTCTTAGATGAAGAAAAGAGTGAGAAATGAGCTTTTGATCACGTTTGGATATATATAAACTTTCCACCGCCTTAACTTTATGGATCAATCCACGGTCGTGAAAGTGGCTGTGGATCACCTTCAATGGTCCAGAACCTCAATTTCGACTCACCCTCATCTATGGCCAAATCACAGTCGTGGAACCATTTTATAGGCCGTGAATCCCACTGTGGATGGGCCAAGTCCTTGGGCGAGCTCACTGTTTAGAGAGGTGCTTCAATGCATGTTGAGAAGTACGAACCGTATCTTCATGTCACGTTCGTAAAATCACATCCTTTGATCCAACACTTAGCCTTAAAGCTGAGGCTTTTAAGCCGTATAATATGCATCGATATATGGACCGTTGTTACGACAGGTTGAGAGCAGTGCTGGCTCCCTTGTATTTGGGGGATTTGGATGGTCGTTCCGCTCTTCGGGACTTTCTTTATCATACTTAGGCCTAAATGTTTGGATCTAATCTTGTTCAACTCTATAAGGCACCTTTGTATACTAATGGTCTTGCCCTTATAAGCTCAAATACTTCTCTAACACTATTAAGTTACGGGCTCTTGCCGACGTCAACTTGGTCACACGTGTTCTAAGAGCTAGGGGGTGTTACAAGATAATTTAGGAAGAAAGGTTGGACGGCTGAAAGTAATGTAGATAGAAGATCCCTTATAAAGGAAATTGGCTAATGTACTGGTTTCCCGAATCATCAGGACCATTTTCTTCTGTGATGCAAATTGGTTAAATATCATATTATATTGTTTTTCAGTTTTCTTTTGGGAAATCCAAATGTCACCACATATGTGAAATTCATTAAAAAAATTAATTGGCTCTTGAGTTCTCGGATACTCAGGGCATAAAAGAGAGTCCCATGTTTGGTTAGCTTCGGGGACTCTGGCATCTGATCGTGGTGGGGATTAAATCCCCTTTTATTGGATAATATTATGCCATGTCAGAGGTGGGATGGAATGGTTATTTTAACAACATCTATACCTGACTCAAATGTTTTATTCAAGTCTTCTTGAGTGTATATGTTGCAAAACTAAATATACAACTTGATTCAGTATTCAAGCCATACATTGAAAGTGTATACCAACATTATCAGGACTAAGCAATCTGCAATTTCCATTAATGTCTCAGTAAGTCCATGTGGTGTTACAGCACTAAGATTGTCTTAGGTGAAAACAGGCATGCTTCCGTCAACTGGCATAGTGAAAACTCTGTGTCAAAGTCTGAAGGAATTCCCCGTGCAAGGTACACAATATTTCTGTTCTGTTTTTGAAGTTTCGACGACATTAACTATGCTGCTATCAAATGCTTGAAGACAGCCTTGGTGGTTGACCCTGTTATGGTATCCACAAGTGGACATACGTTAGCTGGTCCATCTATTTTGGATAGCTTTAGGTATGTCACCTGAGAGTGATAGTCTCTTTCCATGTCCTCCGTATAAACTCATAATGTGGATATATTGACTAACAATGTTTTATTGCTAAATCTTCTGCTTCCTTATTCATGAAATATTCAACAAGCTCTAAACTTACTATACAGACATGCTATCTATTGGTATATTGTCGTATGCTTGGATATCATTATGTCTTTAACTTCCATGGTTTCCATGATAAGTCTTGGAGCACAATGAATGAAACTTCATTGATATATGTAATGACGTAATTTTCAGATTTATATACTGTAATATCGTGCATAATCTTCTACATTTATTCCTTATGTTTCAACTCCTTGGATAATTATGTCTAATCATAGCCTTTCATTTTTTAATAACAGGGAGGAGCTTCTTCCCATGGCTGATATAGTGACCCCAAATTTGAAAGAGGCTTCTGCTCTACTAGGCGGTGTGCCATTGGAAACAATTGCTGACATGCGTTCTGCTGCAAAAGCAATACATGACATTGGTCCAAGGTTAATTTTGAGATTTTTCTTCCAAATAGTGAAATTGATACCTTGACCTTGTACAACTTATGGCCAAAGTCCATTTGATGGCCAAAAAATTATCGAGCATAGCTCTTACTTACAAAAGAGAACTAAATACCTTTTAAATCATTCAAACCGTCATTTGCTGTCCACTGTAGCATGTTGCCTTGTGCACTTCCTCTCCACAAACCCAACAAGCGGCTATGTTCAATCTATATTTTATATAGAGGTGTGATGTACATGAATTCTACAGTTGGCTTCCTCAGAGCAGAGCTTAGTACTTAACTGCATATGGTGCTTAGCAGCCACATTTGCAGTTAGTCTTCATGTTCTAATATTAACTACAATAGCCCGGGTTCAACAGCTTAGCATGCTTCATTCTTGATTGCCAGAAATATGAGGCCCGAGTTATTGATGAGTCAACCAAAAGCATTATGAACCATTAGAACTATCATATATTCACTCATGTAGCAGGGAGTTATATATGTTTCATATCTCATCTGCATGTCATGAAAATGGAAAAACAAGATTTTTCACTTTCTCCAGCAAGGGAAGACTTCGAGGAGATCTTCTGTGAATGGATCTACACCTACTTCATCTTGCTTGGAGGAAAATTAACTTGAGCATGATCTACAAGTGAATAAAATAAAACATCTAGATGCTTCAAAAATGAGTTTAGGGGCTCATTTTCAGGGTGCGCTAAACAGAGTTATTTCAATCCTTCTCGAGGCTTCTCCTTGACTCGGGGCTATGAGAGTGGGAGAAGAATGGCCGGCATTCCAAACAGAAGGAGAATGCTCTTTTACATATTTGAGGGCTTAAAAATTGTTTAGTACTTTGGCAATAAAGAAATAGAATAAACTCCTACAAAACTTATGTTGGTTTTGTTCAAGTTTCTCGTACAAGTTCAGAGTGTAGTGCAACTAGGGAAGATCTACAAAAGGTAAAAATAAAAACTAATGCAATTAGGAAAGATGTGTATTGTGGATTCTCTTCTTTTTATTTTAGGTCACAACTGTGTCTCTAGAGGGCTTTGTCTTCTGATGTGCTAAAATCTCGTAATTTCTTGGACAGAAATGTACTTGTGAAAGGAGGCGATCTCCCTGTTTCCCTTGATGCTGTGGATGTGTTTTATGATGGTATGTCTAATAATTTCTTGAGATCTTTGGGAATTAAATGTGTGCTTGTTGTTGTTCGTACGTGAAAGCTTGCATGGTTCTTGAATGCCTATGCTTGCTCATACAAGTTATGGTCTTTCAATTGATCCTATAGGGGAGGATTTCTATGAGTTTCGATCCTCACGCATAATGACACCAAATACTCATGGAACTGGTTGCACTTTGGCTTCTACTGTTGCAGCTGAGCTAGCAAAGGGTTCTCAAATGCTTTCTGCTGTTAAGGTAATTGACTTAGTATGCCAGCTGGATATACACAAATCTATACATTGCTGCAAAGCAGATTGTACATTTGTGCAAGTTTAGGAGGGATTTTATGGTGTAAAGGAACTTGAAAGCTTTGGGACTTATCAGGTCTATTATGATGTGGTAATAGACTATACACTTGAGGGTCGTCTAGTTGGCCACTTGAGAAAATAAAATCCAAGCATAAAATTCTGCACAACTAATACAACATTTATTTTGCAGCATAAAACTCTGCATTAATAGTATAATCTCTCTGCATAATTAATACAATTTTAACCTCTGGTATAAAACTCTGCATAATAGATGCAGCTTTTGGTTTGCAATATTAAGCTCCACATTGTTGCTAATGCCCGCACAACTTGTGTTGGATTCTTTGTATAATTTTAAAAGTGAAATAAGAATGTGTATCTAAACACTAGTATATTCTTAATATAGACAATCCATACATAATAATTCATATATTGTTATTATTCAATGGAAACAATCCTACAGTATTATTCGCCTTACAGAAACATTACATTCACCGCATATCAATCCTTGCATTGTAATTCCTACATAACTAGTCCATGATCCAAACAACCCCTTAAGGTGTACAAACACTTCACAAACAACATTCTGTTGTTCTTTGTTTGTCCTTCTTCTGTTTGTACCTTTAATGAGGAAGTGGGAGGAGGTGTCAGAGTACATCAACTAACTCCGAGGTCGGGTAATCAATTCACCCATCCTTCTCTCTTTTAAATAATTGTGGGTCCATGACAGTCAAAAAGATTATTGTTCGATTCTCTGTTGATTATGGAATTTGTTCATTGATTCATTTGTTTTGACTTATTTTCCAAATGATGCATCTTCTCTTTTATATATTTTCGGTGTTTGCCAGGTAGCTAAACGCTATGTTGAAGCAGCCTTGTCTTATAGTAAGAACATTGCCATTGGAGGTGGGCTTCAAGGTCCAATGGATCATCTGTTGAAGCTTAAGAGTAACGTTCTGCGACGACCTTTTGATCCTTGTGATCTCTTTCTGTATGCTGTGACTGACTCCAGGATGAACAAAAAGTGGGGTCGTTCAATAGTTGATGCGGTAAAGGCTGCCATAGAAGGAGGTGCCTCCATTATTCAGCTGAGGTCTGTGGCTTCTTTGAAATTGGTTCACTTTCTTTCCCTCTTATTCTTCCTTTTGATTCCTTTAAGTAAGGAATAACTGAGGACTGTATTTTACTAAACCTATGGTGGAGAGATCAATAAATGTTAGGACTCACAAGGTCTATATATCAATACTCAGTACTCTAATACAGTAGGATTTCATGCTTGGGTTGCAGTAGCTTAGGTAATCTTTGGTAACATTAACTAAAGCCTCATCCTACTGCGTGGACCGAAAGGGAGGGCTTTTAACAGACGTGAGAGAATTGACATCTTAACAGTGTGTGTTATATAGCATATAATCTAGTCGTCCATTAAATCTTCATGCATGAAAAAAGAGCAGAAACCATGCATTTTCGAGCTCATAGAAATTAATTAAAAAATGGTTTAGAAGAAAAATGCCCTTATTAAGCTGACACAGAATAAATATAAAACCACTGTAATCATACTGCAAAATAACTGTTGTTTCTAGTTGTAAAGAAATGGACCTCGACCCTAACTCAACTCCAAAAACTAGCTCACAAAGGGAAGATTGTCCAAAACCATATAAGAAGACCACAACTCATTCCCTCAACCAATGTGGGACGTCCCCCATCATATACGCGTGTTGGATAACTGAGGTATACGGGGCTTCCAACATTGAAAAACGTAACAGCAGGGATTGATGTGTCTAGCTTTGATACCATGTGAAGAAATTGACGTTTGGCTTAACTCAACTTTAAAAGCTAGGTCGTGTGGGGAGAATTGCCCTAGAGCATTTGAGGAGACTAAGACCTATTCCCTCAGTCGACGTGGGACTGAACCCAGTTAATAGCAAATAATGTCTTCAAACGGAATTGATAATAACAATCAAATGGCTGACTGGTTTTAAACGGTCTTTTGCGTGATAATCATTGACCTATTGACAATATCTCCTCAAACTTGAGAGGCATTTAAGTAATGCCCAATGGACTCTAGATCAAAAAGGCTCCTCTCTTTTTTTACTCTGCAAGTCCGTTTCAATTTATTTGTTGTAGTTTACTGAAAACGGAATTTATGAAAGAAAAGGATACTTTTGAAATAAGATTTATACCCTTTTCTACACATTTGCCACAACTATAGCATTTTATTCTTAGATATCTTACCACCATTTTCATAGAATCATTGGATTTATCTATTGATGTGAACTTTCTTGATTACAATTGCAGGGAAAAGGAGGTTGAAACTAGTGATTTTCTGGAAGCAGCAAAAGCTTGTTTAAAAATCTGCCGAGTTCATGGTGTTCCTCTGCTGATCAATGACAGGATTGATGTAGCTCTTGCTAGTGATGCTGATGGTGTTCATATTGGGCAGTCTGACATGCCTGCTCATGTTGCACGGGCTCTTCTTGGGCCTGACAAAATCATTGGTGTATCATGCAAAACACCAGAGCAAGCTCAGCAAGCATGGATAGATGGGGCTGATTACATTGGCTCTGGTGGTGTATATCCGACCAATACCAAAGAGAACAATAAGACGATTGGTTTGGATGGCCTAAAAACTGTTTGTCTGTCATCCAAATTACCAGTTGTAGCCATTGGTGGCATAGGCATATCTAATGCTCAGGCTGTAATGGGACTAGGGGTCCCAAACCTGGAAGGCGTTGCTGTTGTATCTGCTCTGTTTGATAGGGAATGTGTTTTGACTGAGACCAGAAAGTTACTTGAGGTGCTCAAGGAGTCAACCAAAATAGCAAATTGAAGAAATGCTGGAGATCACCACACATTCTCTTACAGGCAAAACAACCCATATTTTTGTTACCCGAATATTTGTCAATCAAAAATTTTGAAATTAAACTGTCTAGAGAAGTAAATCCTGGTACTGGAATTTTGATATCCTTTCGTCAATGCTGTCCTAGAGGTTTATGATGTTTCATCTACTTTCTACAGTAGGAAGT
>JACEIK010002779.1:144825-170468 GCA_018107945.1 Datura stramonium | reverse complement strand
TTAATTATGTATTAATTAAATTTTAATTTAGTGGAGGGCAAAATGATAATCTAACTTTAAACTTAAAGGTTTTCTACTTATGTAATAATATGATGTGATATCACTTCATTTTAACATATTTTTATTCTTTATAAATGAAATGAAAGGTTGCAATAGTAAATATTTAGATTTTTAAATATTACAATAAAAAATAAAAATAAGTGGACTAGTAAATTTTGGAACACTTAATTTTTTACAAGAAAATAAAAACAAATAGAGCGAGTAGCAATTGACACATTTATTTTTGTATAATAATAAGTAAATAGAAACGTGAGGAAATTTATCAAAAAAATGAGGAAAAAAATATAGAATCCTTGTCCAAAAAGAGGTGCCACATTACTTCTGTAATGCATAACTTTATATTATATATAGATAGATAGATTTAGATGTGTTATATTTAAAAAAAAATTAAAAAAATTATACTTTGAACTTTCTTAATTATATCTTTTTTCTTAATTATGTTAAATATGTTATATTTAACATTCTCTATACATTATGATAACATTAAATGACAACAATAATTAAATAAATGAATTAAAAAAAATTAAAAAAAAGAAAATAGTAAAAAAAGACCACAAAAAAAAGGGAATGAAGCCTTAAAGGCATTGATACATCAGCATGCCTCTAAGTCTACTTTATATATATATTTTATATTGCTAATTATTTGCATAACTCATGAGAGAACTTACGTATTTTGTTAGCCTTTTTAAAAAAAAAATAAATTATATAACGATATCACGTAACAATTTATGTGTTATTAGCTTTTTAGTTGTTGTTATTATTATTATTATTTACATGCGATATAATTCTTTTTATTAACATTTAAGACGAAACAATTCTTGAAGTATAACATTTACATGCAATTAGCCTATAACGGTGAGGTACATCATATATTTTACTCTTAACATAAACTATCATTAATTTATAAAAAAAATATTATATCTATTTAGCATTTTTTAGTGTAAAAAAAGAATGAAAAAGGATAAAAAATGCTCTTACATTATATAAAATTAAACAAAAATGTCTTGAGATATTTTTGTTGGGGTTTTAATATATGAATTGGAGAATGAGAAAAGACACCTTTTGGATTGCATCTTTTTATCTCACCCTTTTATTCTTTATAAATTCAGAGGTCTTGCCTCATATTTTATAGATTGAGAGACGGAGAGAAATAGAAAATATTCTTCTTCTTCTTCTTCTCCTCATTTTCGCATTCTTTATAAAACAAAATAAGTGTCGTGTGATGTGCTTCGTCTGTTGAGTTCATTAGAGTTTTGTAATTTGCATTGCCGCTATTATAAAAACGTTTTTCCATTCTATCACGTGAGGAAGTAATTCAAAATCTTGGCAATAGTGAGAGTGTTATAATCCCTTAAGGACACACAAGCAACTAATGGGCTCGGAATAACTTTTTACTTTTTCTACATTTTTGCTTAATTATTTTCTTCAGTTTTTTTGAGTATAAACAGAAACTAATTTATTCAAATTCTCTCCGGAACACATCTACCAACAATTTTTGGATCAAAGTAACACTAGGAGTATTTTTGGATCAATCTATTAACAACAAAGATATTTTTGGACCAAAATATTGACGTGACATTTTTAGACTAAACTATTGACAGATAGTCTTTTTGTTCAATTTCGTATAATTTAAGAATATTTTTAACCTTTTTTTAAATACGATTAAAAGTGTTTGAATAGACTTTTTAAAATTTTAAAAAAGTATTTGACAAAATAAAAAATTCTTTAAAACAAGCTAAAAACTATTTGTGAAACAAACTAAAAGTTATAAGTTACGAACTTAAACTTTTTTTACTTTATTTGATTTTTAAATATTTTTATTTAAGAAAAAGCTAATCCAAACCGGCTCTAATTTGTTCTCCAAAGAAATTAGTTGTTAGTTTTTTTTTCTTGTAGATTTTCCATTTTGTTAGGAAAGCTGATAAATAAACAGCTTTCTAATACTCCACTGTCTGCTGCTCCCCTCTCGAGTCTCTATTTGTCAAACCAAATCAGATCATCATCTAAATCTAATACTATATAATCCATTCACCACTTTGGGTCGGATCCCCCGTCTCATTCTACCAATATATCTCACGCGCTATTCCTATCGTTGCCGGCGATTATGACGCGGCCCACCGTCCGATCACTAACACTGCTCTCCTTCCTCGCCGCTTTACTCGTCGTCTCGCCGGCGCTTGCTTCCGAGTCCGATCACAAGGTAAAATGTTCGATTCTTAGACCGCGAAAAACCCTAATGTCGGTTGGCTTATTTTATTTTTAAGTTGTACGCATTCTTTTTCTTTCTTTTTCGGTGGAAGCATCCCTATGCTGTTCAGATCTACGGTACTCCCAATTGCGAAGATCTTGTTTGTGCATTGCTTCCGTGATTTCCGAAAATTTTCCAGGTTTTGGTGGATTTGATTTGAACTGATGAATTCAATTACCGTTTTATTAATGTAAAGTAATGGTTTGACTTTAGATCTCCAAGAACCTTTTTTGTGCCTGATCTCAGATTTGTCATATGGATGTGTTTCATATGCTAATTGTGTTTGTAAGTATAACGCTTCTTATGTGTGCTGATTATGTTGTAATAGTCAAGTGAAGCTACTAACAGGTCCTTCAGAATGTGCCTTGGTTGCTGTTCTGAGGAGGATTTGATCATGGTAGTTACTGTCACAGGGGTTTTCTTTCTACGCCTTAGATTCTGCCCTAGGTTATCCCACTGTGCGGCAGTCAAGTCTGCCCGCTTGGCTCAGCCTATTCAACAACTTTACTGTTTTTGTTATAAATTTTCGAATCAGAAATGAAAAGAACACACAATACATGGGAATTTCCCGACCTTTGTATTTATTTTCAAACAACTCAAAGGACCCTCACAGGTAGTGGCAACAATTCTGCCACAACTCGACTTCGACTTAGGCACAATCGCAAGTCAATTGATGTCCAAACACTCTCTCGGAACCCTCACGTTTCTTCTAGTGTTCTTAGTGAATTTCCAGCCTTATACTTCCCTCATTCACTCTTTTCTATAACGTCTATGGCCAAGGCTACACACTTATAACACACGTGCCAGCTGACACTTCGAGATCAAGGTCAATCAAGATTAACGTGCAGTTGACATCCCCAACTGCATAGGCTACTCATTCGAAATTCAAAGTGCAGCAAAAGTTAAGGAATCTGCCCACAAGCAGTTCCTTTTGCGAGGGTGAGGGCCTAGGATTTTCTATGGAGGAGTATGTATAGTTCGTTTGACACTTCCATTCTATTCAGCTCGAGCACTTAGTGATGCCTAATGGACAGATGTGGTTAAGGGCATCTTTTCTCCTTTGTGCCTGCCTTGGTGGTGTTTGGTTAAGTTTTTAACCCTACACCTTTCCCTTTTTCTTGTATATTAGGCAATGCAAGTTCGTCTGCTTCTTTGTCTACATTATGTTCACTTCTGCAAAATACGAGACTAGAAAAATCTACTAGTGAGGAGAAAAATATTTTAATCTCATGTTTGTTTCCTGTGAATTTCTGGGAAGTATTAAAATATGCATAATTAAGTGGATGTATTACTGCATTATGCTTGTGCTTTTGTTTCTTACCTAGGACTTGGTATATGCAAATGTTTTTTTCTGACTCCTATGCTTTGTCCAACAGTATCAGCCAGATGACCCAGTTACCCTATGGGTAAATAAAGTTGGGCCCTACAATAACCCACAGGAAACATACAACTATTACAGCCTTCCGTTCTGCCATGCATCTGGTTCTCACAAATGGGGTGGCCTCGGTGAAGTTTTGGGTGGAAACGAGCTTATTGATAGTCAGATTGACATAAAGTTTCAAAGTATGTGGATCCCCTTCAATGTTACTCCTCGCTATTCTTGTTTGATTTGAGGTTTACATGGACTCTTTGTGTCTGATAGAAAACGTGGACAAGGGTAGCATTTGTGAGCTTGAGCTTGATGAAGCGAAGGTCAAGCAATTTAAGGATGCTATTGAAAACAGTTATTGGTTTGAGTTCTTCATTGGTATGTTACAAACTTTATCCCTTGGTATATTCTTATGAAGATTCCCTGCAAAAACATCGAGTGCATTTTGTTCCTAAGAAATCCAATTGCAATGCTGATTGACATTTTTTTCCCGAGATGCTGATTAGCATATAAATTTCTTGATTTAAAAGATTAAAATTCCTGAAGATTTTACAGTACGTACATTATTTTCTGGTTGGTATGCTTTTGGATTTGTTATGCAGTCTTTGATGTGGTAAGTAACTGATAATTACTTATCAAAAAGTGACCAATCATTTCTGTGGTTACTGTGTGCAGGTAACATCAGTGCTTATACATGTTTTCTTGTAATTTTATTGTTGCAAAGAAATAAAGAAATTTCTACATAATTAGAAAGTTGATGGATTATTTACTATTAATTCATTGGGTAATTATACTATTTTTCTTGTTATGGGGGCATCGGAAACTTAACTTATAAGCTTGGCTTATNCCCTGTGATATCACATAATGCAAGTCCTTGTCTGGCAAGCCTGGGACATGGGGGCATCGGAAACTTAACTTATAAGCTTGGCTTATCTACTCTATCGTGACACTCCTACATGATTCTGAAACCCTTTTGTTGGGTGCACAACATCATACCCAGTGCAATCTCACAAGTGGTCTGGGGAGGGTGTGTATATGTAGACCTTACCCCTACCTTGGGTTTCTTATTCCTATTTTTTAGGATTCCAAGCAAACAATGAGAAAATATCCTCCAATTTTTGATGAGGAAAGGGAGAACCGTCAACCACAAAGGCAACTTTAGGAAATTGTACAATTCTAGACCATTGAAAATCTAATAGTAGTACCTTTGACTCTGGCCATGCTCTTCTTTTAAAATTCTTTTGCATTTTACGCCAAATGCATCATTGGATGGTAAGTGTTGCTTCATTTTGAAGAGCTTTACATTCCATTGTAGTGGCAAGCTAACAATTTGACAGTAAAGTTTACTTAAAATGCAAGGTGTAATACACCATTGTCCCATGTTTTAATGTATAGCATCGTGTCCTGGAAAAGGGAAATGCTGAAGTAATGCGCATATGTGGTTCATTGATTTGCTTGTGCATTCTCTGCAAAAGCTAGGTGAAAAGAACCCTTTTTTCTCCCTCTTACAATGTAGCCTCGTATGTTATTGGTGAGGCTTCACAGTCTGTCATGATCTTATTGAAGTATCTTTTGAAAGTTGTTTCTATTATATTTTAAAATGTATGCTCTTATTTATTGTTTAATTGCCACAGTCCTGTTGACCTTATTTTGATTTGGCTCTGTTGATTTAAACCTTCTTCTGTTTCAGCACTGAACTTTATTTCGCTTTTTTCTTTTTCAGATTTTCTGCCTTCTGTCGCTTTATTTAGATTCTTTTGAAGTCTATTGATTTTTTATTTTTTTTGATAATGGTAAATTCTATTGATTTTTCTTGTCTTGACCTTTACCTTTTTTTGTTTCCGGTTTGTTGAATGTTTTTCAGATGACCTGCCGTTGTGGGGTATGTGCTCTCTCTCTCTCTCTCTGCCATTAAATTTTCTAGACGAAAAATGAAAAAAAGCAGTATCAATTTGTTATTTGTTTGTGTTATAGGTTTTGTTGGTGAGCTACATCCTGACAGAAACAGTGATAATAAGCACGTACTTTACACACATAAGAACATACATATTAAATACAATAAGGACCAGGTTTGTGACTTGACTCACTTGATCATCTCATCCAAATTTGGTGGATAGTCTACATGCTCATCTTCCCCGTGTCTTGGTTTTTGCAGATCATTCATGTCAATATCTCTCAAGATGGCCCAAAGCCTTTGGAGGCTGGGAGAACCTTGGACATGACATATTCTGTAAAATGGGAGCCAACCAATATCAGTTTTGCTCGTCGCTTTGAAGTTTACTTGGATTACCCATTTTTTGAGCATCAGGTGGACATTACTTGGATGGCCTTGTTTTCTTAATTCTATTCATCTGCTCCAATGATTTGTATTTAATTTAGCACCATGAGATTCAATTTTTCGCTTGAGTTTTATGTGTTGTTTGTAATTGTGTTATGTACCGTGCAGATTCATTGGTTCTCCATCTTTAATTCCTTCATGATGGTCATCTTTCTTACTGGTCTGGTGTCTATGATATTGATGCGGACGCTGAGGAATGATTATGCCAAATATGCTCGGGAAGATGATGACTTGGAGACTCTGGTAACAACCTTGTGCTTAAAACAGCATTCTGTTTAGATAAGATTTAAGTTCGAGGCTTCTCCATTCCATTTCAAAAAAAATAAAAATGTAAGTTCGAGGCTTCTTTTCTTAATCGTTAATGTTTCTGTCTCAGGAAAGAGATGTGAGTGAAGAGTCTGGTTGGAAGCTTGTTCATGGAGATGTGTTTCGGACTCCACTTAACCTAGTGTTACTTTCTGCTCTTGTTGGTACTGGGGCACAGCTGGCATTGCTTGTCCTCCTTGTCATACTGTTGGCAATTGTGGGGATGTTGTATGTTGGGTATGTCGGATACTTGATAAATACCTTTGAACTGTAGTTGTTATCTATTTATTTAGGAGTAGAGTATTGGGGCAATTCTTGATGGATCTGTCTGGTACTTCTAGTTTCATGGTTAGCATTGCAATTGAATTACTGGTTCCTATTAATATTTGTTCAAGTACTCTGTTTCTTTGCTACTTTGTTAGTATATCTAATTGAAATAGTATTTGTGCATTCTTTTCAGGAGAGGAGCCATTGTTACGACTTTTATTGTATGTTATGCTTTGACATCATTCATTTCGGGCTATGTTAGTGGTGCAATGTATTCACGAAATGGTGGTATGCTTCCTTTCTTATCTATATCTATCCTTTTAAGGCAATAATCTTTTATTGGACCCTTTTCCCTCTCTTTTTTTTGGCGCTTCTATTTCATCTAAGGAGCTAGTTCAAGCTGGGATCTTTTGTCAAATCATTTATTGATGTGTAATGTAGGACATATTGCTAGTGGCCCCTGTTTTGGAGTACCACCACTGTGCATTGTTTTTATTTCTGTGTTGTTCAATGTACTCGGCAAAACTTGGAATGACAACACACTTTTTCTCTTCTTCCTTTTTTACCAGTACAATAGTCATGCTGTTTATCTTCTTATTGCAGGGAAAAGCTGGATCAAGTCGATGATTCTGACAGCATCACTCTTTCCATTTTTGTGCTTTGGAATTGGTTTCGTTCTGAACACAATTGCCATATTTTATGGGTCTCTAGCTGCAATTCCCTTTGGCACAATGGTGGTTGTCTTTGTCATCTGGGCATTCATTTCCTTCCCCCTGGCTCTTTTGGGTACAGTTGTTGGAAGAAACTGGAGTGGTGCTCCAAACAATCCTTGCCGTGTTAAGACCATTCCTCGCCCTATTCCTGTGAAAAAGTGGTACCTGACACCATCTGTAATCTCCTTGATGGGTGGTCTGCTACCATTTGGCAGCATATTTATTGAGATGTATTTCGTCTTCACATCCTTCTGGAATTACAAGGTAAACTATAACCCCATGCGAGGCTTGTGTACCACTCCCCATAACTGTTTTTGAATTAAAAAAATGAAGGCTGAACTTCAATGGATTCAGGGAGAAACAATTTGAATTCTGTCCATAGATTTGGACCTTGCTGCAAATAAATGTGAGCAATGAACTCCTGTGGATTCAGGGTGCTGACCCAGTGGGGGGCCATCTTGGTGCCCTTCCCCTCACGAACAAGTTAGATTATGTAAAATCTCAATAAACTCCTATGAATAGAATAACCATCTTTTGCCAGCATGCATTGCCTGCATGATTAGTCGTACTTCTTTTTTTTTTTAAAAAAAAATTCAAGTTGATATGGACTATATGAAAGAACCCCTTCTGATAGGTAGCAGCATATTAAAGTTTTTGCTTCTCAGCTAAGCAGCTGCCACACAATTTGAATTCATTGCTAATGTATCCGAGTTTTGCAGGTGTACTATGTTTACGGGTTTATGCTTTTGGTATTCCTGATTCTCATTGTTGTTACTGTCTGTGTGACCATTGTGGGCACGTATTTCCTGTTAAATGCTGAGAATTATCATTGGCAGTGGACTTCATTTTTCTCAGCTGCCTCTACAGCTGTGTATGTCTACCTGTACTCAGTATATTATTACTATGTGAAGACTAAGATGTCGGGGTTCTTCCAGACCAGCTTCTATTTTGGATATACACTGATGTTTTGTCTCGGCTTAGGAATTCTCTGCGGTGAGTATGAGTACCAGTTAAACCATTTGTCATATCGAGTCTATTGCTTGTGTAGAATTCCAATTATATGTCATGGTATTTCATCTTGCTTCATGTTTTCTAATCAGCCATGTCCTCTTGTCATTCAAACTTAGGTGCTGTTGGATTTTTGGGCTCAAATCTGTTTGTGAGGAGGATCTATAGAAACATCAAATGTGATTGATCTTTTAACAAAGAAGAGTAGGACTGACCCTGCTATATTTGCTTGGTATCTGGCAGTAAGGTCAAGAACAACCTCAAGATCCATGTATCTTTGTGGGATTCAATTTGGTTTAATGATGGTAGCCCCATTCCTTGGCTGTAAAAGAAATCTCCTGTTTTTATTTGTACTTAAATTAGAATGGAGACTTTGAATGATTCAAGGCTAGCATGGTCAGAGATTCAGGTGTGATGTAGTTATATCTCCACTACTATACAACGCGGATGCAAAAGGCATTGCTACTTAATTTTTGTTTTGTTCTTTATGCAACTACAAATGAGGCCCAGGGAAGTTTTTGTGCTTGTTGAACGATTTGGATATACACATAGCGAGCAGAGATCAGTTTTTCATTCACCCTCATTTTTAATTGCATTCTCTTGATGCTCAATATCTCAAGGATGGGTCTGCTGTCTAATTGATTACCAGTGCAGCTTGATTTGATTGCGTGAAATGCGGATCGTGAAAAAACGCTTTTAACAAAACAATGAGAAGTTTATTAAGCAAATTATAATATGTTTGGTGGCTAAACAATAGGGACTGTTATTACTACTACTACAACTACTTCGCCATTAAAATTCAGTGACTTGAATTGTTTGTTCCACTAAGTATTTCATGTTAAATTTTGAGCAAGAGTAATAGTTTGTGGGTGTCCATTAATCTCAATTAAGACCTTCATCCGTCTAGATTGGACAGGAGACATTTCTAGACTTTACTAATTGACAAAAATACAGTCTTCTGTGGTTTTTATTGTGGTTGGTAGTGGAGGAGAAACAAATTAGAACCAATTTAAGTTATGCCGTAGAATGCTGACATGTGGAGGATTAACCTCCATACTAACTCCTCTTCTAAGCAAATTATTTCCACAAGCTCCCAATTTAAATCTTCATTAGTGAAGTGAGATCAGCCCAGCACAAGAATACCCCCAACAAAAGAATCTTGAAACACCACAACAATAAAAAAAATGGCTAGTATCGCAGGCACAATGATTAGTACCTCCTTCATGCCAAGAAAACCAATTATGATAAGCCTCAAGGCCATTCCAAATTTTGGGCAAGCACTCTTTGGGCTTAAATCTGCAAATGGTGGCAAGATCACTTGCATGGCGACATACAAGGTGAAGCTTATTACACCTACAGGACAAGTAGAATTTGATTGTCCAGATGATGTGTACATTCTTGATCAAGCTGAGGAAGAAGGACATGAGCTTCCTTATTCATGCAGGGCAGGTTCTTGCTCATCTTGTGCTGGTAAAATTGTGACTGGAACTGTTGATCAATCTGATGGGAACTTTCTTGATGATGACCAAATAAGTAGTGAATACGTGTTAACTTCTGTTGCTTATCCACAGTCAGATGTTACCATTGAGACTCACAAAGAGGAAGAACTCACTGGCTAATTAACAAAAGCAGTATTGAAAAATATAATTTTCATTTTCTAGAAAGCACCAAGTATATATGTTTTAGAGTTATGTATGTACATTATCATCTTTCACTGTTATATTTTATTTGGGAAATTTTTATGTTTTTAAAATGGTCCAAATGTTTGCATACTTTTATTTATAACAGCTAAGTAAGATCTAAACGACAAATATAAATATACATATATAATAATTCCTTATTATAATTACCAAAAAAATTTCAAATAAATATTTACTATAACAAGATTTAGCTGTATTCATTTAATGAAATTGATCTAAATGACACATGTTAAACATAAATGTCAAACATAGAACTCTAACTATATTACATAATATTGGAACTTGCACAACATGTTATTTACCTACATCTAAATATGCAACAAACTCTACCTATACTACATAATATTGGAACTTGCACAACATGTTATTTACCTACATCTAAATATGCAACAAAATAAACTATCATTTATTTAAATATATATAACATAATCATTATTCTTATTTTTCTCACATATGAAAAAAACGAAAAAAAAGAGTAATTTTAAGATTAAAAAACTTTATTTTTGTGCCCATTAAATTGAAACGCCGAGATATGCGTTTCTTGATCACAAATCCAATATTTTTAATAAACACTCATATATATTAATTCCAGTTTATTTCGACAAGGGTTTTATATCAGAGCAGAGTTGAGAAAAGTTTAAGTTTTTGAGATTTTACGTATTTTTTCTACAGCCGAAGGGTATCGAGAAATAAACCATACAGCAAAAGGAAATCGGAGAGTATGAGAGGGTTTTCCTCTCTAGCTTCAAGGGCTTCTTCACCTGCTTTCACGAATCTCTCCAAACAAAACCGAAATTCCCTCATATCCAATACTCCAAAACCCTCAAATCTTGACTCTGTTGCGTCCACTAGCAACCCCAGCAATCAACAAAGTTCATCCGGTAAGCCTTCATTAAATTGGAATTCCAACACTTCTATAGCAGCTAAAAAAGGAAACTTTCGAGGAAGTGTTATTGATCAGGAGTATTTTACCCAGATTCTTGCAAGAAAAGACTGGTATTTATTACTAAACCACGAGTATAAAGCCAAGAGGGTTACTTTGAATCAGCAAGCAGTTGTTAGTATTTTGCAAAATCAAGAAAACCCTTTACACCCTTTTAGATTTTACATCTGGGTTTTGAATATTTGTCCCTCTTTTGCAAAGAATAAATCAGTTAGGGAGGTTTTAGGAAATGCACTTTATAGGAAAGGTCCCCTTCTGTTGTCAGCTGAGCTTGTTCAAGATATCAGAAACTCAGGATATGTAATTACTGTGGACTTGCTTTGTGTTCTGATTGGTAGTTGGGAGAGATTAGGGTTGGGGAAGTACTGTGCTGATATTTTGGAGCAGGTTTCTTATTTGGGGCTCGCTCCTAGTACTAGGTTGTATAATGCGGTAATCAATGCGTTGATCAAGTGCAATTCACTCGACCTCGCCTATTTAAAGTTTCAGCAAATGCAGGTGGATAACTGTAATCCGGATAGGTTTACCTATAATATTCTCATTCATGGAGTTTGTAAGGCTGGGGTTGTGGAGGAGGCGCTTCGTCTGGTGAAACAGATGGAAGGAGTGGGATACTCTCCAAATGTGTTTACTTACACAATTTTGGTTGAGGGGTTTTGTAATGCTAAAAGGGTTGACGAGGCGTTTGAACTCTTTGGGGTAATGAAGAGTAAGGGTATTGTTCCAAATGAAGCTACAGTAAGATCATTGGTTAATGGGGTATTTCGCTGTATGCCACCAGATAAGGGCTTTGAATTGTTATCTAGATGGTTAGAGAAAGAACCTGCCTTGCCTAGTGTAGCTTGTTCTTCCACGCTACGTTGCCTTAGTACTAATTTTTTGCCAAGAGAAGCAGCTCAACTTTTAAGAATATCAATTCATAGAGGTTACATCCTGGATAACTCAACTCTTAACATTGTACTGACTTGTTTAATCAAAGGATTAGAGCTTGATGATACTTGTCAGATGTTAGACTTCATCACTGTTCGAGGGGTGAAGGTTAGTGTCGATATTTATCTCGCACTTACTGAATCTCTTTATAAAGCAGGTAGAGTAGAACAGGGGAACAACTATTTGAACCAGATGTTTACAGATGGTCTTGTATCTAACACATTTTTCTATAACCGGGTCATTGATTGCTTTTGCAAAATCAAAATGGTGGACAAAGCATCAGATGCTTTCAAAGATATGCTTCAGAGAGGGGTCACTCCCAATGTTGTAACTTTTAACACTCTTATTGGTGGATATTCCAAGGTAGGGGAGGTTAACAAGGTACATGAGCTACTAATCATACTACTGGAACATGGTCTTCAACCAGACATTTTCACGTTTAGTTCAATGATTGATAGCCTTTGTAGAGTAAACAGGATTGATGATGCTCTAGACTGTTTCACAGAGATGGTAGAATGGGGAGTTGCTCCAAACGCTGTTACATACAATATCTTAATTCGTGCACTTTGTGTCCTGGGGGATGTTGGTAGAGCACTGAAATTATTAAGAAAAATGCAAGATGATGGAATACAGGCAGATGTTTTCTCCTTCAATGCCTTGATTCAAAGTTTTTGTAGGATGAATAAGATTGATGAGGCACAAAGGCTTCTGGTAAGCATGTTGACACTGGATTTGAACCCTGATAATCATACTTATGCTGCTTTTATCAGAGCCTTATGTAAGTCTGGGAGATTTGATGAAGCTAAGAACTTGTTTTTTTCAATGGAAGCAAATGGATGCATCCCCGATGTTTTGACATGTAAACTATATCTTGATTCAATTATTCAATCAGGTCGTACTGAAGAAGCTCAAGCTGTTTTACGGGAGTGCGGAAAAAGGGGAATGCTGTTGGAACCCATTACTTCTTCGTAGTATCTTTGGTGTAGGAGTGATTATCACTTAATGCTCACAAGCTATGCTGCTTGTTAGCCAGTCTTGGACATAGCCTTGCTATTGACTCATCGGGCTGGCCAAATGTACTATAGGTATCATTGTTTTCTTGATAAGTATGATATGCTGTTATGATCTCCTCTCTTTGATGTTATACTTGTTTTCTTCTTCTTTTGTCGCCCTATGCATTTTTATTTTGTTTATAAATGTTTGTTTTGTTTTTATCTCTAAGTTGCTATTTAGTTTTATGTTTTCCCTGTTGATGCATGACAAAGAAAAACCTATAGCTAATAAAAGTTACCTTTTCCTAAGCCTTGCTCCTGTGATCACTGTATTTGCAATTGTAAATCCCAAATGGTAAAAGATGCTACGTAGGTTAGGACAAAGATTGGTACCAAACAGGCAGAGGAAAAAATGGGATTTGGTTGTAATATATACTACCAGTCTGATGTACTGGAAAGTTGGAATGGATAAGTTTAAAGAGTAAAGGTGTTGCTCTATGACCGGTGATGCCTCAGATGTGGCCTTTTTGGTTATCATTTGTTCATAAGTGTTCCTGTTTAATTGATTTAATAAAATACTAGAGTTTTTCAGTAGATTATACCTGCGTATTCTATTACGGCATATGTTTTTCTTGTTTCCACATTATGAATTAACTTTGATCTATTACTAGCACGCAGCAGTTCTTAATGTAATGTTAATCAAGTAATGTTAATCAAAGCATCTGAGTGTTTGATATATACATCCAGGTAGGGCTGTTCACAGTTCGATTCAACCCGAAATTTTGAACCGAAGTAATTATTTTGGATCATTTTATTCGGTTTATGGATTAATGGATTGGTTTACAAATTCAAGTATCAATTATAATGGTTTCACGGTTCGGTTACGATTTGATATATTTAACACCCGAATTGGGCATGCACATACAGGTACAGCCTGTCCCCACAACGTATATCTAATTTCCTCCTTTCCATTACAAAACATTTATGGCTTCCCCTCGATATTTCCTAAACCACAATCATCTCTCTCTCTCTCTAACTCAATCCTAAGCCTGTGTCTCTCTCTCAATCTCAACTGCTCAAGAGTCAACACCACAGCCATCTCCGCCTCTCCAGTCTCCCTCGCTCAGAATCGGGGTTCTTTCTCTCCCAGACTCAGTCTTCAAGGCTCAAGCTCCATCTCTGATTTCATCTCTGTTTTCCAAGGTAAGAAATTACTCTTTTCATCTCTATTTTTTGTTTGATATTTGTTGATTCTCACCCTTCCATTTTTTCTTCATATTTGCATCCATCCCCTCCTTCCTACTATGTATGCTCTTTTGATTTCACTGTGTAATCGTTCCATTCTCCCTTTCTATCTTTGCCTCCTCCAGTTTTGGCACAACTACAACAAGAGTTTCGTCCTTTATCTCCATCCAAAGCTGCAGATCCAAGACCTGCGGCAGCTAGGTCCATCCAGTTCAAATTCTTATCAGCATTTGCATGTTGTGAGTGCTTATTTTATTTTACATTATTTTGGCTTCTGTATCTCCTTAATCCATAGAAGTATTGGTGCAACTGTCGTACTTGTAGGAAATTTTGCGTCAAAACCTTCACAATTGTAGTTTTAAATCAGCTTTCCCTAATATAAAATTGCGTTAGTATGGCCTTCTTTTTCTCTTATACCGCAGCCAGTGAGACCGATGGAAGATTGCTTGAGATTAGCTCAAGAAAATACAGGAAAGAGTTCATAAACTCGTGGAGTTCTTCCTGGTTCTCTGGTATGAAGGGAACACAGTAATCTAAATGCGAAATATGAAAACTTTGAACTCAATTATGCGTTGTAATTTATGTCGTTTATGTCGTGTTTCTCAACTTCAGAAAAATCCGTGTTATTTTCACATCACTACTCTTGCAGTGCCAAAGCAGGAGTGAACTTCAGATTCAGTGTTGAAAAATTATGTTTCATCTGTATGCTACACTAGATTTATGCTTCAGCTTGACCTCTAGCTTTCAGAAAGCAAAATTAGATGAATTAGAATGGAAAAAGTCCAAATCCTGATTATTAGTGTCTTTGGATTTTGAAGTGAAAACTGCTGAACCAAGTTTGTAAATTTTAAGAGCTATGGCTCTTTAGGAGGACCTTTCAAGTTTCCATTGTTGGATTTAAATAACCTGAAATGGGGTGGAATTGAAGGGAAATAGAGCTCATTACGTTTTCACCTCTGTTTCCAGAATCAAAGTTAGAGAGCAATAACAACAATAATAAGTTAAATTTCGTAGGTTTCTAACTTTCAGATACTGTTTCCTATCACTTATTTTCACAGTAGCCCTGATTTTGAAATGAGGTGCGAGCATGCGATAAACTACATGGAAGATAGGTCATACTAGTTAAAGAATTTTTTTTTTTTTGAGAATGGTAACTTTGTATATATATGTAAAAATCACAGCAGTACATAGGTTGCACTGAAACCATATTTACAGCAAAAACCTCTAATTTATGGAGGTATACTCCCTATAATGAGTCTAACACATCAATGATAGAGACAGAGTCATTGAGTATAACTGATTGCACCAAAAATACAAAAGTAAAATGAAGTTCCAGCTTGATCTTCTGTACTCCATTTCAATGTTCTCAAAACACTGTAATTCTTTCCTTCCAGATTGTCCACCGTATGCATGCAGGATGATCTTCCATCTGTTTTTGTCCTTTGCTAACTGCCCAACTTCTTTTCCATCTTTCTCAGAGCCTTCCAGATCTTCCTTGGCATTGTCCATGAGAGACCTTTGAGGTTTAGGATTAGGCTCCAAATTTGAGTAGCTGTCTTACAGTGAAGGAAGAGATGGTTCACTGTCTCCAGCTTTTCTCCACATAGAAAACACCTTGAGCATAGTGTAATCCCTCTTTTCATTAGGTTATCTTGTGTAAGGGCTGCTTCTTTAGCCAAAGTCCATACAAATCAAGCAACTTTGAGGGGGACTCTGGCCTTCCATATGTGTTTCCAAGGCCAAAAACCTTCCTGTGGGTCACCAGAATTCATCAACTTGTAAGCTGTACTGACCTTATAGTACCCTTGTTGTTTCCGTCCACCAAAAAAGTCCCTCCCGTTTTGTAGACCAGTGAAAGTCTGCAAAATACTATAAAAGTCGGCCACTCTGTTTACTTCCCAGTCTTTGATTTGTCGTCTGAATACAATATTCCAGCCTTGTGGAGACCACACTTCTGCTATATGTACTCTGTTGCTATAGATAATTATATACGCTGTAAATAGAACTTCTACAGATGCTCTTCACATGCCAATTATCTTCCCAGAATTTGGTTTTGGTACCATAAAAACTTCCAATCCTGAATGATCTTTTACGGTCTGATTGATTTCACAAGCTAACTCCATAAGTGGTGGTAACCTTTGACACCCAGTTGTCTTCTTTCCCATATTTGGCTAAAATGACCTTGCTCCACAATTGCCGAAGCCATTGGGGAACCCTCCACAACCATTTATCTTAGAGCCTTGCTCTGATACTTCATATTTTTAATCCCCAGCCCTCCATATCTTTTATCTACAGTGAGTGCCTCCATTTGACTTGTATGGTATCCCTTCTGTCCTTATTTCTGCCATAAGAATTTCCTCCTGATGCTGTCCAACCTACTGATGACTCCTGCAGGAACAAGCAAGTAGACATCATGGCGTTGGAAGTGCATCAAGAACAGAGTTAATCAGGGTCAGTCTCCCTCCCAATGACAGATATTGAGTTTTCCACCTAGCCAGTTTTTTTTCACATCTTTCAATAACATTGTCCCAGATGGTATATGATCTTGACTTTGCACCCAAAGGCATGCCTAAATATATTGTTGGTAAGGAACCAACTACACCCCCTAGAGTGTCAGCTAAAGACTCCATATTGTTGACAGAATTGATAGGGTATAGGAAGCTTTTTCTCCAATTGATATGTAGCCCAGAAATCCCTTTCAACACCACCAGAATAACTCTTAGGTATTTGAGCTGCTTTTCTTCGCATCACGTAAGATACGAGTGTTTCATCAACATATCAGAATGTGTCGAGGAACTTGTACTTTATCGCAGAGCTTTCCTATTGACCTCTCGATAATGACTCCCTCCTCGATGGCCCTTGCATCATCTTCTCCGGCGACCATCTTCTCCTTTTCCTGAGTGATTTCATATCTTGGTTTGTTTCGGGCCAAATAGGGATATAATAGGTTACACCAAATCTCTTTTATCTGCACTCCATCGGGGGCGATTTCTACCATCACTTCGAACGAGGATTCTTGCCCATTTCGTGGTTTTTAACTCGACTCCTCTCTCGTTGCCACCCAACCTCCGCAAATGATTTCCAATCTTTGAAAGTTTCCTACACCACAAATGTAGTGGAACTCCGATCGCTTTAATCCAAGTTTCCTGAACATGGAAGTTGACACCGTCCCTGCTAAAGGATTCCACCACTCAAGTTGCAACCTTCCTTTTTTCCAAAACCACATGTCCTTGAAGAATAGATTCGCCGAGAATCTCGTTGGGAAATTCAAACAAGAACATAACGTACATCTCATATGTGTTCAAGCCGAAAACATTTTTCCAATTGGATCGACGTCCACTCCTTATGTCTGCCAAAGTGGGTCTATCCTGTATTTTCCCTACCATACAACCCACCACATATCTTCCCAAGATAGTTTCCTCGGATGCCGGACTTCACAGAATGCCCGGCCTTTCTTCTGGAGATATCACCTTCACTACCGTAGAACTCCTTGGCCGCATTTGCTTTCTCTTAGAGCTTTTGCATATGGGAAGTTACAAAGGAGTCTTGGGATTGTCACTAGCCTTTTGTGGCATTTAATGAAGTTTTCCACCTTGAAAGCTATGTCATACCGACCTTCATTCAATGCTATTTCGGTAAAATTAAACTTACCCTTCCCCCTATTTACAGAGACAATGCCGATGTATCTCCCCTGCTCATTGTGTTTCCTCATGAAATGTTCAGAATCAGACGAGGTTTTCCATCTTCACCACTCTTCCGATCGCCGGATAACCCTTTAGTACATAACAAACCCACTCCACATGACCTTGCTACTCATGGAGGACCCTTCATTAGCTTATTACTTCTTTCACCCATTCGAACCATGATGTTATTCCGTGAGTACCATTTTGTGATGTCAAAAGATTTAAACCTCATGAAATAGATCCTGCTCACCCATCTCCAAAGGGAGGAAAGAAAGAAAAACGTAACTAAGAAAGAAAAGGTGATGGTATGATGGGAACTACCACGTATGATAGTCCGGAAAAGACCGAGAAAGCTCCCAATGGGGTTCCATTTAAAGAGAGCTTCAGAGGGAGTCCCCTCCCTAGAAAGTAGGAGAGAGAAATGTTCTGTGTCCTCCCCTAGAAAGTAGGAGAGAAATGTCTCGTGTCGCCCGGGAGCTCATTCATGTAGGAAATCCGCTTACTAGTTAAAGAATATTATAGTTCATAGTTTTTTAACAAAGAAAATTATTGGGAAATAACAAAGGAGAACTTAGAGAGAAATATCAGAATGCCGTCAAAGGGAATATTTTATTAATAACTCAAAGACATACATTTATAGTCATAATTCTAAATCTAAACGATAGAAAATATTCTACTGCTTATCGTCAAATCAAATCACAAAGAAGTAGGAACAACTCCCCTAAATTCAAGCCACATAAGACTAAAGGGCATCAAGGCACTGCTTCCGCTAGGCGCTGGTCCTGGGAAGATTTATTTCAAAGCTCTTTGGTCGATTTACTGCAATATTTATTCTATATCTATAATATCCTGAGATATAGTATCAAGTATCAAAACCTCCTTGGATCGTGACTTGTAGACCGTAGTCTTGAACTGAATTGTCCTTGTAGAATAATCCGCCACCACCTTGGTCTTGCGCTAGCTTGATTCGCTTCTCCAAATTGGAGCTCTTGATTATCAACAAAAGGATTCTAGCTTGTGTCCATCTAGATTAAATGAGAAGTTTACCTCCTCATTTTGACTCAGAAAATCTCTGCTTAGTGGCATCAATGATTCAATAACACTTGTCTTTAAGTAATAAATTAAATCATTTTTCCATTAGCTGGCTGCTTGGCCAACACTCGACAAATTTTGATCAATATTAGTACGTGAAGGACATCTCGAGATTATTTTTGTACTCGAACTTGTTTTGATTGCAACTATCCCTTTTCTTTTTGCAGAATATAAGTCACCATTCCCAATTTTGGCTTTCTTGTTTCGTGAGCGAAATTGTGTGTGTCTATACCCTGGCATGAATTGCCATAGACATGAACTTTTTAAAATGATTTCTATCATATGTCATGTGGTTTGTACAACCACTGTCAATCATCCAAAAATCAAATTTCTTGGTTGAATGTTGCCACAAATAAGTGGTCTTTTTGTTCTTCCTTAGCGACTTGGGCATTTACTTCATACTTTTGAGAATTTTTTTGCAAATCACTGCCTCATGACTAAGCTGGTTGCAAATCTTGCACTGTGCATCTAGCCTCTTCCAACATTTAAATGAAGGATGACCTTTTCTGCAACAATGCTGACAAGGTGGTAATTGTTCTTTGAATTATTACCCTTGCTTTGAGTCTTGTGGTTGGCTTTCAAGGCTCCTTTAACCATACCATCTTGCCTCATAAGCCTCCTTTGCTCTTGTGCCTGCAATGTATTTAGCAATCCTGCTAATGTAATCTTGGACAAATCTTTTGTGTTTTCCAAGGTAGTTAAAGATATTTTAGGCACCGTAACAAGAATTTTTTTCAACAATTCTTAAATCTTTAAATTCAGTGCCTAGCAATCTTACCTTGTTAACAATGCCAAGAAGTCTATCTGAGTACCTTTTGACGGTCTCAGATTCTTTCATCTTTTGCAACTCGAATTCCTTTATTAAAGTTAACACATCTAAATTTCTTTTGCTGATTTGAGAGCCACAATTCCCCTTAACTAAGAAAAAGTTTAGGAAAATAACATAGAAGAACTTAGAGATAAATACTAGCAATGCAGTCAAAGCTAATCACATAGAAGTAGGAAACTAACTCCTAAATTCAAGCCATAGAGGACTCTAACAAAAATAATTTGAAAATCCTAAAAATTAGCTACTTATAGATTTAGTGCAAATCTTTTAGCGATAATGCAATATTTATTTTATTTCTATAATATCCTGAGACATATTATCAACATACTCAGATATGCTTCAATGATAAAAAGTGGGTTTTCCATGTTTCTAAACACAACTTTTGATTCTCAGTGCCAGACATTAAATATAGAAGGGATTTTTTGAGATTCAAGACAAGCACTCTCTCTTTCCTCTTGGTTGGATCGGTGCAAGTATTGCAAGCAGATACATTGACTTCTTATGATTCTATACTTGGTCGACGTAAGTGTCTTCTACTCTGGAGTATGAAGATTTGAATAGTGAATTGACTTTGTTGTCTTCGAGGAATTAAGATAAGTACATAAGAAAATTCAGCTGATATAGATGTGTTCAGCTTTCATGGAATTGTTTAATTAACACCTTTATAAGCTTATACAAAGTATGTACTCTCTTGAATCTTGTAAAAGTTCCTGCAGTACTGCTTGATAGCTATCTGTTAGTGTCATATTTTTTTTTCCATCATCAGTTGAAGTCATGGGAGCTTACCAAGCACTTGGGTACCCTGATTGTAATCCATTTTCTATCTGAAGTTACTTTATTTGCAATCACAAAGGGGACTCTGTTCTGGTTTATGCCCACTTAGTTGATGGTTCCGTTTCACTCATTTAGGTCACAGTATGCTTTGGTAACACTATTGGATTTGTTTATTTTTTAAGATCGTAGAGTATGATTTCAATTGAATCTTTGATTGTTCTGACAGTCATTAGAATCTTTGTTGTCATAACTAGCCTAAAATCTACTGTATTGAAATAAAAGATGAAACATTTGCTGGAGAAGTCTCTAGCATATGGTGTAAATGAACTAGATTTAGTTTCTCTCACATCTTGACAGGTTTTATCACCCATGAGTATGACTTGTTGACTTCTTGTTTGTGGTAATTTGCAGACACATCCATCACAAATACGTTTTATGTCAACGGTTGATCTGCACACTCATTATTCTTATCAGGTAATATGCAATGCTTTGTGTTTACCTTAGATATGACTGACCAAGGTTCAGATTTCCAATTCTTTGGAATGTAAAGTGTGTATATTTCTCAGAAGTTGAAACTTCTCCATCTAAATATAAATGTGAAATGGCAGAATGTAACTTTACAATCTAACAATAGGAGGTTTTTGGTAGTACTGTGGCAAAATGGATTTGCTATAGATTTTAAATCTTTGAAGAGTATCATCAGGAAAATGCAGATTATATTTACCTAATCAAAGATGTTCATCCCATTGGATGAGAATGGATTTGTAACTCTTCATTTTTTATTAGAGGGTGCATTTTTTGTTTCTCTTGACACGCTTTCTTTTGGCTCATTTGTGGATTATGTTGTCAGAAGCAATTGCAATTCTGATGGCTCCTACAGACACAGTCAGGTATATCTATTCTCTGGTAATGCTCTATTAGCTTGTACACAAAAAGGATTCTTAGTGCAGTTCTTTGCCAAGTAATATTGTTCTGATTCCCAGCTCCATAGTTAACACTCTTGTGAATTATAATTTAACTATCCAAGTTTGGGTGGACTAAGCACTCTTTTAAAGAAGTCAATTATTGAATGATTTTAATTGAATCAAAATTCTGGTGTCCTTATGTGGCCGTGCTTGGACTTGGTCATGCCTTTGGGCTGTTCAGGCTCATGCGATGCCAGCGAGAAATGCACTTATTAAAAAAGTTTTTAAGCTCTGGAGTCCTAAAACCTATATAGTACAGAGATCCAAAACGTCATCATCTGAGATCTGAAAAAAGTCAATTAATGGAAGCGACTCCAAAATACTGATTGCAGTTTCCTTATGCGACATCCTTCATGTCTGATCCTGCTGGTGTGTCTGTTATTCGGAAATGTCAACAACGTGGTTTTTTCATTCTTATGAGGAGCCCGAGGATATTAACACTGTTCTCATGTCTATATGAATGCAAACATAAAGTTTGATATTGTAGACCTTCAGTGACCTCACAATTTCATAAACCTTGGAAGGCCGCGACGCATTTAGGAGTTACAATATGATTGTATAGTATATTTGTCTTAAACTTTTAAAGTAGTCGAACAGCTTTTTGTACATTCATTGACAGGGATCTGAGAATACAGTTTATTTGAAGTGAGTGATTTTATTTGTTTTCATTTCTTAGTTCAATAATTTATATTGTACATCAAATGAAGACTTATGGTTTCGTCTTTCACATTTTTTCCTAAACCATTGAGTTTATTCATGATATATTTCCGTTGTTATCTAGAGTGTTTAAATTTTGGGAAAACGTGACTTTTGCAGCTTGTTTGGATTGGATGGTCGTTACCTACTGGTTTGTATTTTATTGTTGTGTTTGTTAGTTTAAATACAATATTTATTGTGATTGTTATTTAAATTTTATTGTATAGAAGTCCTAAACAAAGTAATTGCGTCGTTACTTTATTTTTTATATTCTCATTCTGTTTTTACTTATTGTTTGATTATTTTATTTTATTTTTTACCTCACAATTTTTATAGTAGTTTTACCTCATTCCCTATTATCTTTTTTTTGTAGGTTTATCGTTTAAATTGTTGACCTCGGATATTTTGTAACTACGGAAAATGATACAATCTATTCACATGTTGGATTCATTATAATAATATAGTATGATATAATATGAAATAATATTTAGGCATTTGTTTTGTATGGATACAAGTTACGCGGAATTCGTAATAAGCATTGTTTATATTAATAGGGTTAAGGGGTCCAGAATATTATCAACATCATTTACAAAGTAATCTTATTATAAAGTAAATCTGAAAATATTAGGGAAAACAACGCAAAATGCCTATAAAAACTAAAATATTAATTTTTGTATGGGTCCAAGGTTGATCAACATCAGAAATATTGAAAGGCCTGAGATTTCTCTTACTTGGTAGGTTTAAGAAATTGAAATTAGCTCAAATACTTCTCTCAGTTTTTATCAACTCTTGCAATTTTATTAATTTAAAACACTTCTCTTTACAAATAATGTTTAAATGCATTAGTATCTTACTTCACCAAAATTCTGATGCTCTCTTGTGAAGAGCTAAAAGTTTTTGATGTAGGGAGGTTTTAATTTGTAGCTGAGTTGAGACTAAAGCAGGGTGACGGCCTCACCTTAAAGATAATATATACGCAATAAGAGCGTCTTTGTCCATAAAAAATATTAGGAAGGACTGAAGAAAAAAAAAAAAAAAGATCATCGCTCCTCAGATTTATAAATTCACAGGATAATAATAATTAAGAAATGAGCAATCAAAAATGACAACTAATTAATAATGCGGGTAATTAGTCATAATTATTCTCCACAAGAATTAAATGATGTATCAACATCATATCAGAAAGATTATATAGAAAATGAAACAATTATTCAAAAGTACATCGAAAAGAAAGGGAAAAACAACTCGACAAGACTTTATTTAGGCTTTTGATAATCAGAGGTGGAATTAGAATTTCAATTTTATGGGTTTTGAATTTTATAATAACGACTTTAAGTAATAATAACTGGGTTCTAAATTTAGTACTGGTACATATTAAATGAATTTATTAATACAAATGTATTAAGCAAGAAAAATTTCGCCACCCGATACGTTCGGTATCCACTTTGAAGTCGGACTAACTAATTCGAAATTGTGCCGGAAAGTCTCACGCTGGAGAGTAAAGCTCTTCCCACCAAATAGACTCCATACTCATGGCTCAAATCTGAAACCTCTGATTAAGAATAGAAGAGTATTTATCACTCCACCACGACCTTTTGATAGATAGTAATTATTATCATATGAAGTGTGTGCAAGAAAATTCACATTTAAACTCTCAGTTAATGTAAGATAAATATAATAAATGCTACACTTGTGTAGCACTATTGACTATGAGTATTCCATTCCTTTAAAAGAATACAAAGAAGATTGAATGACAGCTGAAACTTTAGATTCGTCGAAATCGGACATCAAAGTTTCTACCTTCCTGGTACTAAAATTATACTTGCAGAAACTTTTCTTGTCTTGCAATAAAAAGTACAAATCGGAATCAAGAACACAAATAAGTTTTATTGGTTCATCTTCTTCTTCCTTCAAGTTTTTCATCTTCACGATTCGTTTTTCTTCCTTCCATTTATTGCTTTTGTAATCATCTAACACCAAGACGTGGAGCTCATCGTTTACTATTTTACCAAACGACGCCGTTTCGTTCCACTGTATATAATCATCAAAGGTCAATCTCGAGGCAAAGTTACCTTTATTAGGTAATGTAGCGTTACCAATGTGCGTCTCGCTCTCCAGGTCCAATACATCAATCTCTATAGTGATTTGATTTTGGGAATAATTAATTACCTCCCAAATGCAATAAGCAACTTGAGATATAACGAGAACACGAAATTCTGTTATCATCTTCTCCCCCGCGTTTTGCAATGTAGGTAATTTCAGGAATCGCCATGAATTAGTATTATTTTCATTCCCAAGGTCGAGAATTTCACAACCCAAATCTCGATGATTATCCTCTTCATAAAGGGAAAGAACCTTGAAAGCTTGTTTAGATGGGAGAAAAGCAAGGTACATGTGTAAACTAGGGTTTTTTTGTGCGTTGGGAAGTTGAATAATTTGGCGAGTTTCTGGGTTCCTTATACGATATGGTGTTGAAGAAGAAGAAGAAGAATCAACTATAATTTGCTCTAAGAGTAACCCTCTATATTGATCTAAGACGACAAATTCATCATCTTCAGACTTGTTGTAAGTAATCAAAGGGGAATTTTCAGAATGTAGGGAAATAAATTGAGGATCAAGAGTTATGGAATTCCAATATTTGCTTACACATTTGAATCTCAACAATGATTTAACTGGCAAACAACTCAAGATTTCTTCTATCATTGCCTTTGGAAGGTCAGGATTATTGGTTACTACTGAAGCTGACTTCTTCTTTCTTCGTCTACGCTCATATACTTTCATGATTGAAAAATATTACTTGCAAGTGAAAGAAGAAATATAGAAAAGAGAAGACTGGAAGTTTTGGCTTCTATCCCTCATAATGTCAAAATACCTAGTACTAGCATCTATATNATATTTATAATAATACAAAACCTATTTTGACTGGAAAATAGAAAACATATTTACGTATAATTTAGGTTAATTACAAAATCAATTAATCCTAAATAATCTAGGAGTACTGCTTTCTTCATTTGGTTCCACCATGCTTTTTTTAAACTTAAAGAAAATAATTAACAGTTTCGGAGGCGAACAATTCTAATAGTTTATATAAAGATCTATTCAAAAATTATAATTACACATTATTATTTATATATTTATACAAGATGTTTAAATTAATATTATGGCACTTCTTTAATCTTTGCACTCTCATACATTCTTTAGTTTTTTGTAAAGTTTAATTTATACTCTTTAATTTTGATAAATCCAAAAACTTCTTTCATGTTAGAAGTAATTTATCTTTAATTAAGTCCTTAATAATACATTATTTTTAAATTTAATTATATCATCAAGATCTTAGTAAATGACGGTTTTTCTTAAAGATAAATTGGCAAAGTAGTGTTATATGCAGTATACTTAACATACATATACCCGACTTTTGGGTTATATTTTACCTATATAAACTTTTTATCTAGTACAATAACGACCATCATTATAATGATATATAT
>JACEIK010002779.1:127847-144784 GCA_018107945.1 Datura stramonium | reverse complement strand
ATTTATTATTTTATTATAACAAAAAGAAAATATGTATAAAAGTTATATTTTTCCAACTAACGAATTTAGAGCGGACAAAGCCTCTGGTGGACTTGGTATGTGAGATATTAAAAGATGAAGTGGACTTTAATATTCTGCCATTTTTTCATACATTCCACCTTAAATTCTTCTAGCCGATTCTATTAGATAAAAATCGGAGCAACGCAATGCGGAATAATACAAGAATGGTTACAAATAAAATAAAAAGGGGACAAAAATGGAAAGACAATGACACCAAAATTTTTTATGTGGAAACCCTTCTGAATAAGGGAAAAACCACGGGCCAAGAGGAGCAAAATGATATCACTATAGTAAGGAATTTTACACCGTATGATTTACGAGTACAACACTCGAAATAACCACTACACACTTCAAAAGAGATAACACTCTTTTTACTCACACCTCACTATAATATTACTCAAGAAAAAACCTCACTCTTTATATATTTTCTTTTTCTCTTTGTTGGTGTATCTTTACAAATGAGCAAGGGGCTCCTTTTATAGGAAAATTTTGGACCAACATTCAAAGTTTATCAACCTTTGAATGCCCAACATTTAAATGTGTGCGGCAAAAATTGAATTGGGGCTGGACCCCACAAATTCTATCATTTTCTTTTAATTATTATTCATGCCATTTTTTAGGTAATTTTTATTTATAATAATCAAATAAGATGTAAATGTCAAATGAGACAAACGTACGGAAAAATGGTTCAATCTTGACAGATACTGTACATTCTTTTAGCTTGGAGTATTTGCAATTAATGTCAAATTGTGTGAGAGACATAATAATTATTTTTAGATATTCACCTATTACACTCAACCAACAAAATGTGTGAGTGATAAAGAATTCGTGGCAATTAACCCGCCAATTCCGATCTGTGACAGTTATGGCTTTCCTTTTGGGATGCACTGACAAACTACTAACACTCATTTCTGTTATTGGCCACCATTTTCTCTCTGATCACTCAATTCCATGCATGCATGAAAACAGAGACCTGAGATGCAAAAATGTGAATCTGCATTATGATGATCATTGAATATATCCAGAAGCAGATCTAGCGTGGTGAGTTCAACTGAACGCATTACTTTCAGTTTGAATATAGTAAAATAACATATAGTTTTAAATTTATACATATATAATTCTGAATACACTGATTTAGATCCTGATTCAACTCTGTCATTAGCGACTTCTTTTGTGTTTAATTTGATTGTCACATGTTCTTGTTTACCTAAATAAGCTTAGTAATCATTATGATCATTTATGTGCCAACACTAATGGTGGAGATTAATTCATTTTCGTCTTTATTCCATAAAGTTGAATGACCACCCAAAAAATTTTATACAGTCTATTCAGGCAGGAGGCACTTGATAACTGAGACACAATTGATCATTTCTTCAAGCCATTCAATGAAAAAATGTGTATCTGATATACTAGCAATCACGAATATAAATCCACGCGTTTTCACGTTCTAAAAACTGAATTATTTACTCTGTCATTTTGGACATTCAATGTATAATAGAGGATGATATTAGACTTCACTTATATTATTAGATTGTATAATTGGAATGCCTTCTCATGGTTATTTAATTATTTTTACAGTTACCAGTAAGGAAAATGATCAATTCAGTTGATAATTGGCTGCAAAGGCAGGAAAGTGCCCCTGTGGCAGGAGTACCTGGTATGCCCTTAAGATCTAGTGAAAATGTTCAAGATTTACCTGGAAATACAGTACTTCTACACGGAGAATTGGACTTGTGGATTATAGAAGCAAGGTCACTTCCAAACCTAGACGCGAAATGTCTTCCTATGTTTTCTTGGTCAAGCAAGGACAGCACCAATGCCTCGGGATTGATAGATACCAGTGATCCGTATGTATCTGTGTGTCTAGCTGGGGCAAGTATAGCTCGTACAGCAGTAATTCCAAATGATGAAAATCCGAAATGGAACGAACATGTGCGTATACCAGTTGCTCACGCTGTAGAGAATCTAGAGTTTATAGTCAAGGATAACGATAGCGTAGGTGCTGAACTGATTGGAATAGTGGAGATACCTTCTAGTAAAATTGTTGAAGGTAATCAAATAAATGGTTGGTTCCCGATTCGTGGATCTTCTAGGGTTCAGTTGGACACTGGTGCTCAACTGCATCTGTCAATAGAATATACGGCAGCAGCAGAGAACCCTTTGTATAAAAATGGTGTTGGTAATGAGGCTAATCAAAAGGGAGTGCCGCATACTTATTTTCCTCTACGAAGAGGAGGAAGTGTTACACTTTATCAAGACGCTCATGCGCCTGATGAAACGCTTCCTAAAATTTTACTAGATAATGACAAGGTCTTTAACCATAATAAATGTTGGGAAGACATATGCCATGCCATGTTGGAGGCACAACATCTAATATATATTGTTGGTTGGTCTGTCTATCATCTTGTTCGAATCATAAGAGAACCTACAAGGCCAGTGCCGCCTTCTGGGTGGCTAGAGCTGGGGGAGCTGCTAAAGTACAAGTCACAAGAAGGCGTTCATGTGATTTTGCTCATTTGGGATGATAAAACTTCAAATGATGATTTATTCCTCAAGACGGTAATATATATAACTGAGTAGTTAGTTAATTATTTGTTTCTTCACTAATCCTTTGCAGTCTCGCTTAGATGGTATCAGAACATAGAACTCTATCGTAAGTTTCTAAATGTTGGTCGTATTGTGCTGTGATTTGAGTACAGGAAGGTGTAATGCAGACTCATGATGAAGAGACCAAAAAGTTCTTTAAACACTCAAGTGTCCACTGTATTCTTTGTCCTCGTTCCGCTAGCAGTAAGCTTAGCATTTTCAAGCAGCAGGTACCTTCTTTTTTTTAACTGTTTGAATAGCTGGCAAGATGAATACTTATGTCCATGATTTCTTTCTTGTATTTTGAACAGAGATATAAGTTTATTCACTTCAAAAAGAAATTCAGCTGGAGAACTGCTTGGAAAGCTTTTTAATTTGTCTATATTGTTTGTTTTTGCTTATATGAAACTGCTTAGAAATCATCTTCGTTATCATTTTTTTCTTGAACAAATGAAAACCTTTTGCTGCAGGTTGTCGGAAACATTTTTACACATCATCAGAAATGTGTGATTGTTGACACACAAGCAGCTGGCAATGATCGAAAAATTACTGCTTTTATTGGAGGCCTAGATTTATGTGATGGACGATATGATACTCCTGAACACAGACTGTTTAATGATCTGGATACCGTCTTTGAAAATGATGTTCACAATCCCACATTCACAGTAAGCTGTTGTCTTGCATCTAGTTGAAGCTTTCCAACTGAGGTTTTTGTTTGAGGGCTCAAAGCCTCAAAGAGTTTGACAGTATATATGACATATACGGTGTTTATGAATTATCTAAACAACTTAACTGCTAATCTAGCAATTTCTTCATGTTAAGTTCTCAAAGATATAGTGGCTAAAATGATGAATCTAAGCTCCCCAATGCTACTAAGTTTCTCATGTAGGTAAAAAGTTTGTTGGAGTAATTTTTACTTCTATACTACGAATGTCTACTGTATCTTTTCATTCATGTGTATTTTTAATGCCCATTCATATATAAGGTATCATTAGTACTGTCACAAAAACTTGTGCAATATGTACAGAGTTGCACAGGTGGACCAAGAGAACCATGGCATGATTTACACTGCAAGATTGAGGGTCCTGCTGCTTATGATGTTTTGACAAACTTTGAGCAGAGATATAGAAAGGCCATAAAATGGATTAGATTAAAGAAATGCAAACCTGGGTTAGATACATTGCTTAAGTTAAACCGGATTCCATCAATCCACATGCCTGCTGATGGACCGGATGGTGACCAAGTAGTTCGTGTCACAAAAGAAGAAGATCCAGAAAATTGGCATGTTCAGGTACTAGACATGTTTCTCCTGTATATGTTGTGCTTTTCTGTTTTCTTAAATGTCTAAGTTTCAGTATACTTCATTATAACTGTTTCCAGGTTTTTCGGTCAATAGATTCAGGATCAGTGAAAGGGTTTCCGAAGGACGTGAAGGAAGCATGCGCTCAGGTAGCACTAAGTTATATAAAGACCAGAGCTCTATCTGTAACTAGTTTCAATGTTGAAGTGGCTAGGTGCTTTGTCCGAAATCAAGTCAGCATGTGAAGATGAATGCCTAATTTTGACTGTTCAATAACAGAATCTTGTCAGTGGAAAGAATTTGCGGATAGACAGAAGCATACACCTGGCTTACGTGAAAGCAATTCGATCTGCTCAACACTTCATTTACATAGAGAATCAGTATTTTCTTGGTTCTTCATACTGCTGGCCATCCTACCGAAATGCAGGTATATAACTGTTCCTATCTCTGAGTTCAACATTTCGTCCTTGAATCTTCTAGAGGAAAACTAAGTTTTTCCTAGCAAAGATAAATTAGGGGAGGTAAGGTAAGACAGGGGTTGATAGGTGGTGGGATGGCGGTTACAGGAGGGGTGATTGATTGTGATATAGAGGATTGTATTTCTAGTTAGGATTTAGTGTTAACCTTCTAAGGTTCAAAACTCGTCATTCACTTTTCCAACTATTAACTTTTGTTTCCTAGTAAGGCATAAGTTTGTCCAAATTATCCTTACAAATATTCTGATTGATTCTAGTTTTCTTTTCTTTTTGTTTTCCTGAATGAAGCTTGATTCTGTTAAAGATTCTAGCTTGGACAATGCTCGCTGAATGTCAATGCATAACGTTTGTGTAACATATATAACTAACAGGTGCAAATAACCTTGTCCCTATGGAAATTGCTTTGAAAATTGCCAGCAAAATAGCAGCAAGTGAACCTTTTGCTGCATACATTGTGGTTCCAATGTGGCCTGAAGGCATCCCGACCAGTAATGCCGTGCAGGAGATTCTGTTTTGGCAGGTCTGAATTTAGTACTGTGCGTATTTATCTTAGAGGTCCTTATGTTTATTCCTACATAAATAAGTACAAAGTAACATATCATATGAGAAGTTTGAGCTCAATCTCTGGCTAGGTTCTCCAGTGATGAAGGCAAAGTCAAGTATTCCAATGCGGTTACACTTAAGTAGTTAGCTATGAGAACCATGGTTTCCACTTCTACTCCTGGTTAACTCCGACTAGTTTAATCTTGAATTTGTTGTTGTTAGTCTATATTTTAGAAACATCTAATTCTTGGATATGGATTGGAATTATGGCAGGGTCAAACAATGGCTATGATGTACAAAATTATTGCACAGGCTCTTGAAAATGCAGGCATATCTCAATTTTTCCATCCTCAGGATTACTTGAACTTCTACTGCCTTGGTAACAGAGAAGTAAAGAAGCGCGGATGTGATGAAGACAATCCACCTCCTCAGGAACAATCACACGTAAGTTGCATGTTAATTGTGATTTTGACTGATGGCCCCATAATGTTGGTTGGCATCCTAAATTAGGTTTTTATGTCATTAAAATAACTGCATTTTATAGATTTTGGGACCAAATAAAAGAACCAGTGAAGATTGTGATCTCAAACACCAAGTGCATATGGGGAGTGAAATTGCTAGTTTTCTTTATATTCTCCTTGAAGTAAAAGCGGAAACAAGAAATGGAATGAAGAAGAATGAATGGGAGGCTACTTAATTTGGATAATGTTAGGTTCATCACAGCAAAAATCATCGAATTTGGTGTGAAATTCCCAACACTAAAGTGTTTGGTGTTGCGGTGGGGACGGCCGTATGAGCTTGATTGAGGGCATCTTTATTATTGTTTGTGACACGATGTGCTAACAAGCATGTGCTTTGTTCAATCAGCCTTTGCTAGACATGTTAAGACAATTGTGTTGTCCTCCAAAATGAGTGAATGCAATAATTGTGAAATAAGAGTTATTTTGAAGATCTGTTATGGCCTTAAGTGAACTGTGCTGCCCTCTTTTTGCACTTTTAGTAAATAATTCTCAAGTCAGCTGAAGTTTTATAGATTAGTAATTTCTTTTGTTAGTAAAAGAGGCACATGGGAATATGGATCCTGTATCAGTTATTCCCACTTCTTCTATCAGTAAATATCCTCTTTAGGCTCAGCACTCTGCAGTATGATCCTTGTGTAAAACAATAATTTACATGTCCACTCATAATTCTTCAAGTGTTATGTAAAGATTTTCTCATCGATTTCCATTTTTATTGTCAACAATCAAATCTTGACTATACCTCAAATCCTTCTCTTTTCTTCTCTAAAACCTCTGCAGGAATTAGCTCAAAAGTTCCGCAGATTTATGATTTATGTACACTCCAAAGGAATGATAGTAGATGATGAATATGTGTTGATGGGTTCTGCAAATATCAACCAAAGATCTTTGAGTGGTTCAAGGGATACAGAAATTGCTATGGGAGCTTATCAACCACATTACACATGGGCCAAAAAAGAGTCTCATCCACATGGCCAGGTTTGGAGTTAGATTTATTTCTTGCCTTTTATCCTCCTCTATAAAGGCAGTAAGTGAAGAGTGAATGCATTGAACTGTGATCATTCACAGTGGAAAAACTTTGAACAACTCTGTAGCTCGTAAAGTAGTTGAAACTTTTCGAACTAGTAACATGTTAAGTATTAGTAGAATCACTGTTACAGTGTGTTCTGTTGAGATGAGTGAAAAGGTGTGAGTCATTTTGAAAGAAATTGAGTTGTTATTTCAGTTTAGCATGAGCATATTTAGGGGCTCGCGGATATATAACCTTAGAATCCATGGAAATGGATTTATTTTTTCTTGCGTTCAGGTCTATGGTTATAGGATGTCTCTGTGGGCTGAACATCTTGGTGGAATTGAAGATAGCTTCATGGATCCTCAGACTATCGAATGTGTTAGACATGTTAACAACATAGCTAGACGCAACTGGCAAGCGTTTGTAGCAGATGAATATCAACCGATGAAAGGTCATTTGATGCAATATCCAGTTCATGTAAGTAAAAATGGAGAAGTCACAAGCCTGCCTGGATTTGAGTGTTTCCCTGATGTTGGAGGTAAGATTCTTGGGGCACCAACCAATCTCCCCGACGCCCTTACCACGTAACAACTCATATAGGTAGCACGCATATATTGTCCATCTGAAGTTCCAAGTACTACTGAAGCAAATCCAAGGAACATGATTGAACAAGCTGACGATTATGCTTGTGTGTTCTTGAAGCTCAATGGATTATGCTTCATCTTCCAGGCTGATGATTAGGGATGTATAAAGCTCACAATGATATTCTTTTGTATTACAATTTTGACAATTTTATGAACACTCAAATTGTTCAACAAGTAGCTGAAATATAGTATTACTACCATTTTTTTTTCTGAAGTCTTCCTATACAGTATTTGTATGCATTCTTGAAGTTATGATGTGGAGGAAGAATGTAGTCTTCTTTAATTATAAGTACAATAATATCATTGACCTGAAATAATGAAAAACTCTCTGACAAGTGCAACATGATCATCAAGTTGTGTTCTTGAATTCCAATGATCATCATATTCAACTATAACAGTAAGAACTTTATGCCAGCAAAAACATTAGAGTTGAAACAAAAATTGTATATATGGAAGTGCTATGGGCTGAGAATCTGTTCTGGAATCAAGACAAGAAATTAAACCAAATAGTCAGTCCATTGTTCAGAAAATCAGATCTTTTGGCACCTTACAAAATGAATAGAAAAAAAATGATAATTTCAGATCCGATACATATAAAAACAAAAATCTCTTATAGAAAGACAATAAAAGACAATAAACGGACGAATGATATCTCTTAGCCTCTTATAAAACGAATACAAAAATAATGATTTTTTTAGATCTATTAAACTTATGGACAAACTATAGGACTAGAAAATGGATAAAATCAAGGAGGGACCTATCTTGAATAAACATTATGTTTAAAATAGTCAGAGAGTTGTCACCCAAAGACCGCATAGCGCAGTGGATTAGCGCGTCTGACTTCGGATCAGAAGGTCGTGGGTTCGACTCCCACTGTGGTCGATTTTTATCTTTTCGCTCCAAAATAATCATTTTTTTTTTCCTTTCTCTTAATTCTTGGATGAAAACTAAAGGAACTTTACCTACTACGCTCCGACCGCATAGCGCAGTGGATTAGCGCGTCTGACTTCGGATCAGAAGGTCGTGGGTTCGACTCCCACTGTGGTCGATTTTTTTATCTTTTCGCTCCAAAATAATCGTTTTTTTTTTCCTTTCTCCCAATTCTTTGATGAAAACTAGAGGAACTTTACCTACTACTCTCCTAGCTCTTTTTTATTTTTTCATGTCGGCTACTTATGTGTCAAGAAAAAAATCATAAAAAATTGCATAATTGATTTGTCTTAAATCACAAACAGTTCTAAGATTTAACATTTTATGTCCTTTAATAGACAATTACTATCGACAATTTATATACTAATTTTTGTATTATAAATTAGCCATTTATATATATATATTTCTATATATAAAGAGAGATATTTCAATTTCACAAAAACATCAAATACTCATTAAACAATCTGATACTAAAACTTATATTTATCTTGTTTTTGACTTAAATTTACTTTGCTTCACTCTTTATGTCAAACCTCGACGGTTTTATTTTTGCAACATAATTGACTACGAATTCTAAATAAGCTTAATCCTTTTTTTCAATTTTTGCTTCATTTATTAGTACGTTAGTTTTAGTTTACATTCACTTGATGTTGCTAATATCATTTTCTCGTGATTGTTGGATTTTTAACATTTATAATAATTACCTAATACGATTAAATCAATGGCTACTATTATATATGATGAAATTCTTACTACTCTATTGCTCCGATACAAAATAAATATCTTTTCATAACTAATGACAAAAAAAGAAGAAGAACTAAACAGGAAATTTTTTATAGTAATATAAGTAAAACAGTTAGAAAAAGGTCAACGCCTTTTACTAAATATGTGGACAAGTTGTAAATAGACTATGGCGACCTATTTTGATGAATTATTTATTGAGTAAATGATTAAAAAATGCTTAAAGTATTCACATTGTTTGAGTTTCTTATCTGAACTATCACGTGTTTATTTTTTTTTACTTGAATTATCACCAAATGTTTATTAAAACACACCTCAACTATCAATTGCTCACTTTTCATACCTGAAATATCACCATCGTTCAAAATAGGAAAATGAATAATTGATAATTTAGGTGTGTTTCAAAAAATATTTAGTGATAGTTCAGGTTTATTTCTTTCAAGATAGGAAAATGAATAATTGATACTTTATGTGTGTTTCAAAAAATATTTAATAATAGTTCAAATAGAAAACTCACACACTTGATAGTTCAATTATGAAACTTAAAAATCGTTGTAACACCTTTCTATTTTTATAAAAAAAATATGGCGGAGACACCAAACACAGACCGCATACCGCAGTGGATTAGCGCGTCTGACTTCGGATCAGAAGGTCGTGGGTTCGACTCCCACTGTGGTCGCTTTTTCTTTTTTACCTCACATAATTTTTTTTTTTTTTTTTTTTTGGTGTGGGTGTGTTTTGTTATTTTTTAAACCTATAACTCTCCTATGGAAATGGTCTTTTGCTTATAAATATTTTTAAATTTTATGCCTTTTCCATAAAAGATTCTTATTTTTACACACAAGAAATAATCATTTTGACATATAAGAGATATGAAAAAGATTATTTTCTTCTATTCAAATTGTAAAAGGTAAGAATTATTGTTTTAAACCTATAACCTTCCTATAGAAATGATTTTTTTAGCCCTTTGTAAATATTTTTTAATTTTATGGTCTTCTTATAAAAAATTCTTATTTTTACACACAAATAATTATTTTTACACGTACGAAATCTGAAAAAAGTCATTTTCTTCTACTCAAATTGTAAAAAGTCAGAAAATCTCATTTCCTCAATTATGTATCCCTCTATCAACTTTGCTACTCCAAAAATTATTTCACAATTCACATGATCAATAAATTGTTATTGACAATTCATGAATTATTTTCCGTACCATAACTAACCATTGCTATATATGTTCACGTACAAAAAAAAAGGTTTGAATTTCGCAGAAACATCAAATTCTCAATGCTAAAACTTAGACCCTCTCATGTTTAACTGAAGTTACTTCACTCCACACTCTGTAACTTTTTATTTCTAAGAAGATTGACAATGAATTCTAAATAAATACTTTATCTTTTTCTTTAAAAAAACTTTTGCTTCATTTATTAGTACGCTATTTTCATGTTACGCTCAATTGATGTTCCTAATGTTATTTTGTAGTGGTGGTTAGACTTTTAGCATCCACAATAATTACATAATATGATTAAATCAATGATTACCATTAAATATGATGAATTCTTATTTTTCGACTGCTCCAATACAAAAATAAATATCTTTTCGTTACTAATGACCAAAAAAAAAAAAAAAAAAAAAACAGGATTATTCTTTTTGGTTGTTAACGTAAGTAAACTAAACAACTAGAGAAAGGTGAACACCTTTTATTAAATGTGGGGACAAATTCTAAATAAAAAATACTAAGGAAATTATAAAATAACTAAATTAGTGGGGCCCCGCCCGGCCCTTCCAATATGAAGGAATAAAATAAAATAGACGTAAATTACGAATGAATGATAACAATAACAAGCTCTACGCCTGAAATTCTCACTCTTCCCTTTTTTCACCCAAAAGAAACGCTTTCAGTATATGGAAGATCTTGAAGAAGACGAAGAAGGCGAAGCAGCACAAGAAGAATCTGTTCCCTTCATTCGTTAAGAATAAGAATCAAATGGACATGGCCTAATCGCCGACCCCGATTATTGTTTATCATTTACTATTATATAAATATATATCTTTTGTTTGCGTAGCCACAGAAGAATCAAGAATCTAAAAGGGGTGAGAGTGAGAGCTTTAAGGGGTTTATTATTGAACTGGGTGTGATGGGGAAGGGTCAATTCTCGATTCGTCGGAGGAAGAAAGGGACGCCGCCGTTGCCGCCACCGCCAGTTGGAGATGGGGCACCCACCATGGCTGTCCAAAATTCAATTTTGGCTCCGGCTGCTGCCAACAATTCGATTTCGATGCCGGCGGGGACTGGTAAAGCGTCGAAGAAGAAGGTCGGTGGGGCGAGGCTCTGGATGAGATTCGATAGGTGGGGTCAATCCGAGTTGAATGAGTGGGATAAGAGCGCTATAATCAAGCGCGCTGCTATTCCTGCTAGGGACTTGAGGATTCTTGGCCCCATATTCTCTCACTCCTCCAGCATTCTAGGTAATAATAATCCATTTTAACCCCCTTGTATCTCTATGTTTTCTCACTGCTTATAAATCTTTTGATGTGTTTCCAATGATAACGATAACTATGTGTCAATCCAGAACCAACGTGGGTCATATATCACCATTCTTTTAGTAAGTAAATATATTGTGAACTCCATTCGTTGGCTATCATGATATTTAAATGAATCTTCAATATCCATATCGGTCAATTTTGACTCGTTTCAGCATGCAATCGAAGAATTGGAGTGTCAAGCTGCAGTCTTGGTGATCATTGGTCTCCCTTCTAAATTCATGACCATTCTACTTGCTTTTCTATTACTATTGAAACTACTTTGCTTACGTCCCAAACAGTTGGGGTTATATGAGTCCTTGGTTATATTTGGATTCATTTAGTACAGCTACTCAGTTATTCATCTAAAGGAAGAAATTGTCTTTTAAGATAAGATAAGAGTCTCTCTCTACATTTACTACTGACTGTTTGCCTAGTCTAGTAAACGGAAAGTTAAATGGATGTTAGTCAATCCTGCTTCGTAGACCATAGTGTTGTGTGTTAAAGAAACAAGCTGCTTTGTGGTTTGCATCCTTAATTCACGTTTCTGAAGCTCTTAGGTTAATCTAAATTCTTAAGCTATCATTGAACTCTTTCTGTTGTTTAGCCTGCATTACAAATAAGGAAGTGCCTTTCTATATTCTTTGTCATATGATCCTGTTACCAAAACATTAAAGCAATGTAATGTGCTGCCTTTTTTATTCTTCTGATAGATTGCTGAAAGACGTTTCTTTCAAGTTTACTGATTGAATGGTCTCATCCTGCTTCCTATTGGTTCTTTAAACTTTCCTATGATTGATGCTATTTGACTCATCACTTCTGTTTCTAGAAACACTTTATTTCGTCTTGCTTTCACTGAAAGCCGCCGTTAATAACGTAATGTATAGCCTTCCTTGATGGGAGACTAGCCTATTCATTTGAAGTCATCAGTGAACTGACATCCTGTATCACACGCTATCAATTCCTTATAGCTGGATCCTCATGTGAAAATGAATTTTCTCAATGACACGGTTGAATATTTTGTAGGACTCTTAAGGCTTTTTTACTAAAATGAGGGAGATTTCCCTTTTTTGCCCTCCTCCATCCAATGTATTATGGTGGTTAGATGACTGGTTTTGAGATAATTTGCAGGGTTCCATCTTTCGGCTTTTAGGTGGTTCCCAATTCTTGTATGTCCTCTTAGAAGAAAAAAGTCGAGGATGCAATACGGGTCTTAACAATCATATTTAAGGTTAACAATTTTACCATCCCAAAATTGACAGGCAGATTTTTGGGTGGTTCATTAACCTGTTTAAAATCTGTTCAACTGCCAGTCCTTAAAGGGGTTTTGCTATATATTTTGTGATTCATACATATATCCTGATTATTTTAGAACAAATTATACCAAAAAATTACAAATTCAGCACTGACCAAAAAAAGTTGTAAATTCAGCGATTCAGATAACCTGTTAATTGCTGATTAGCTCTGTGTTGATCAGTGTATGTAACTTGCTAGTGCACAATGGACTCACTACAGTTGAGGTTCTTTCTGGTGTCTGCAAAATATTCATGTTGAAAGTTGTCTTCGGTTTAATCTTTTTATTCACTACATCTTGCTTGTTTAGAGTGCCTGTGCAGTTTGAATTCATTTGATTGAGGTTCTTTTTGGTTTCTGGGACATCCTAGAACTGATTTTGATTCGCTTCTCACAAGAAAACAAACTGATTTTGATTCTTTTTTCTGCATGACAAATCAAACTAGGATTATAAATTGGGATGGAAGGAGTAACATGTAACATGCGGGTGCTTCTCTATCCTGATGTTCTAGCTAAAAACTCAAATAATGGAACTGATTTATACAGTGGTTTTATTCCTCTTTAGTTTGAAACTCTAATTTTTGGAATCCTACCTGAACCTTCCTTTACTTTTAGCTTAACTGTTGGAGGCTTAACCATTATGTTTAAGCTTAGCATTTGGAAGTTTTTTTTATAATAAGTGTGTATCCCTACCATATTCTTGTGCCTAGCAAAATGCTTAAAGAAAGAAATGTGATGTTGAGTTTCGAGGAATTGAGAAGCTTCTTTCTGTTAACCTGCAGCAAGGGAGAAGGCCATGGTTGTCAATTTGGAGTTTATAAGAGCCATAATTACAGCTGAAGAGGTTTTGTTGCTTGATCCTCTACGTCAAGAGGTTCTTCCGTTTGTCGATCAACTGAGACAACAACTTCCTCATAAAAGTCTTTCAAAAGTTGATGGTACTAGCACTGAACAAGACAATGAAGGACACTTTCCAAATGCTGGACACTGGTTACCTGTTCCAGAAGCTGTTGAAGGTCTGCAGGCTGAGCTACCATTTGAGTTTCAGGTGCTTGAGATTGCATTGGAGGTTGTGTGCACATTCTTAGACTCTAGTGTAGCAGATCTGGAGAGAGATGCTTACCCAGTTCTGGATGAACTGGCCATGAATGTTAGCACGAAGAATCTTGAACAAGTGAGAAGTTTAAAAAGCAATCTTACCCGATTACTTGCCAGAGTGCAGAAGGTATTCTTATCTGTTTTTCTTTTTCTACTGCTATTTTTCCCCTCTGAGCAATGCCCTTCTGCGCAAGGCAGATAATGAATAGTTTTCAATACTGAGGGGTTCATGGTTGGCTTCTGGAAATTTGTTTGACCAGGAAGAGAAATTTTTAACTACTGGATATGTTATCATCATCTCAAATGCAGACTTATTACTACAACACTTCGTACTCATTGTGTTATGATTTCTTGGGTAAACAGATATTGGAACCTATTTTGTATAGTTTAAACTTCATTAGCAAACCATATTCATTTTTTGTTTGATCGGTAAAACCATATTCATTTTTGCCTTGTGCTCGCTTTAAGTTAATCTTCCTTATGCTGCCACTAAAGTCATGAGTTAATTATAGTGCATTATGTTTGTCGTATGCTGGACCAGATTTTGCATGTGTACTCAGTGAAGTGCTGGCTGCTGTAATGGTACACTAGACCTGTACAAAACATCTACTTTTTGGGGTTTCTCCTTTCCCTTTCTCTGTGTATAGAGGATTTCTACGCATGATGACTTGGCAGGCATATGATCTTTGCATTCTTCTTTCCATTTTGTACATATATGAGGAGATTCTATGTGCCTTTCCTACTTTAATTCTCTTGTGTTTGATTCGGAAATTGGAGGGTTTAGTATCAAATGAGCTACATTGAGGAACTTAATTCTAGTATTCTCTTCCACGACACTTGTCTTTGCTTTGTTATGCTTACAGTGGTAAAGATTTTTTTATGACAGGTTAGAGATGAAATAGAACACCTTTTAGATGACAATGAGGACATGGCTCAGTTGTACTTGACTAGGAAATGGATTCAGAATCAGCAAACTGAGACTCTTCTGGGAACTATTGTTTCAAATAGCATTGTTCCAGCTGCACCGAATCTTCGTAGGCTTAATTCAGCCAGAAGCAGAAGTGGAAGTTTGGTGAGCAACCATTTTAATTACAATGATGTGGAGGATCTGGAGATGTTGCTCGAGGCCTACTTCATGCAGTTGGAAGGCACTCGTAACAAGATATTATCTGTAAGTACCTTCTTCTTAAGAAGAACTAATAATCAAGACATTTTATGTTGGTAATGGCATAAACTTGTCACTCCTCTTTCCTGTTAACAGTAGTTCATCCTTACATTTTCCTTTTTAGTAATGAATGATAAACTCACAATAGTAGGATGTTATAGCTTTTAATGAAATGATTCTACTTTTAATACAAGTTGCAAAGTTCATACAAGAGAAAAATAAACAAAAAACATTCATACTTTTAAGGAAACTCAAATTTGGCACTTCAACTAGGATTCCTTAATGATATAAATCTTGATGTAAGTATCCTTATATTAGATGATGCGTTGTACCCTTAATGCCTCATTCTTTATAAAGAAAACGAACAAAAAAAGTAAAGTTGGGTTCTCCTTGCTTCTCGGTCATACGCTAAATCTTCCTCAATAACTGATCACTTTGCAGCATATTCCGGTAACAGAGTAAGCTAAGAAAGCTTTCGAGACTGAATAAAGAAAAGAATTCAAACAATAGTTGTATCTCTTTCTTACTTTGATGTTGCTGTATCTTGCTAATTCCAACTGCAGATATACGGCTCTCAGTTGAATCTACTGCCTCTGTTTTTTTCCTCCTTTTCCTTTGTTGGGTTTCCTCTTGGGCTGCTATTTTAGTCAGATGAGATAATGCGCAATGTCCTGTTCTCTCTCTCTCTCTATTTTTTTTTTCTTCATTTGGAAGGAGGACCATGCAAGGGACCAGGTTATGAAGGACAAAGCGTTCTCTAGACTAACCCAATATCTTCTACCAATTAGTTACAATGAATTAAGTTCATGTACTATTTGCAAACTCTCTCTTCTTAAGTTTTAAGTACAATTTGTGAACTTTCTCCTCTTACTTTTCTATAATCCTTCTCTTATCTTGGTCTGCATTTGGAACATGGGTGTGATCTTTCCCATTTTGTTCTGCATTCTTGAACCCCCCTGTTAATTGTACATATGCAGGTCCGTGAGTACATTGATGACACAGAAGATTACGTCAATATCCAACTGGACAATCAGCGTAATGAACTTATTCAGCTGCAGTTGACACTGACGATTGCATCATTTGCTGTAGCTGTGGAGACGCTGATAGCTGGGTGGTTTGGCATGAATATACCTTGTACCCTATACCATACGAAAGGGGTATTTTGGCCCTTTGTATTATGCCTGACAGCAGGTTGTATAATTCTGTTCCTTGTTATTCTAGGTTATGCTAGGTGGAAGAAGTTGCTCGGATCATGAAATCTTTCTAAAATTGTATTAATACAAATCAAAATCCATAGCTTAATTTTGCTCCACGCGAGCCATACATTATACATTCACTCAAAAGTAGTGCTGTTGTTATACTTGCACCTTTGCCAATGTGAAGTTAGAAGCTTGTCGGAGATCATATGTACGTACTGTGTTTTTCCGGTTTCAGATATATCTTCTCTTTACCGCGTGTCTGAAAAAAGACACAAGTTACACTGGAGTTAGAGGCTTCCTTAGTCTTTCTGGTTTCAGATATATCCTCTCTTTACTGTGTCTCAGATGTGCAGTGAACAATTGAAATCACAAGACAACAACGATAGAAATCATTTTGTACGGCTGTTGCTAAGAACATCAAAGATTTTTTTTTTTTTTTCTAATTGATTGCCAATCTCTTTCTCCTCACGGAACCAAATCTTATGTTGTTCCTTTTGCCTTGCGGGCATCTGTCTTCACTATTCAGATGTTTACCCATATGTCGATCTCTAATTAAATCAAAACCATTGTCCTACAAACTAAATCATTGTTACTCTGTTTTAATTTGTTTAACTTATTACTATTTAGACAGTTAAAGAGAAGAAAAAAAAACATTGATTATAATTTTTCTAAATACTTTATAAATATTTTGAATTGTTAATTGTTTGGAGAATTTTAGTAGTTCAGTTGGTTGGGCTATCTGAACTTTCGCCTTGTTGGTAACGGATTCGATTTCACATCTTGTAATCCCCTCCCCATTTCTTCTATAATTTTATTTTAAAACTATTGTGACTTATATTATTTTTTATATAT
>JACEIK010002779.1:110677-126552 GCA_018107945.1 Datura stramonium | reverse complement strand
ATTTAAAAAGTACTCAAAAAATCTATGAATTATTATTTTATTTCTTAAATAGTTGCACCCCTACATGAATCATTATACGTTTTAAGTTTATTTTTTATTGACAAAAGCTTACAAATAAAATAAATACTTGTTATACATATTTATTTACCACGTCACAAATTAGTGACTGAACATCCGTATATGTAACGCAAAAGAGAGATGGATCGAATGTTTAACACGTGACAAATTTATCAATATTTTGATAAAGATAAAATATTTTTCGTCACTTTTATTAAATATTGAGTTTGAATTTATAAAGAAAAGAGTCGAGAAAATATTTATATCAGTCAGTTTAAAAATAACATATACCTACTTTGCTCAAAAAAATGATTGACGTTGGCAGAATCTTTTTCCAGCAAATATATATTTTTTCGTATGCCACCCATTTCCCTTCTTTATTTATCAAATGTAATAATTAATTTGATTATTTAAAAAAAAATAGAAGAACTAATAAGATAAGATGACGCGGGAGAAGTAGGGAAATAAAGTTCTATGACTTCTCAAGAGATGGAAATAAAGAATAAAGAAAAAAATAAGGAAAACATAAATCCAAATTATATTTCAAACAATAGTTAATAATTGTTTTAATAAACATAAAAAAAAAAGTTAAAACAATACCTTAGTTTGAAAGGAAAACTGTTTTAGCTGATGAGCAGCATGAGTGTAAGCAAAATTGAAGGTGAAATAGTAATATATTTTATGAAGAGAAAGAAGAGAGTGTGTTATATTTATATGTTAAACTGGAGAGAATGAGTTATTTTTGGGAAGTTGTTCATTGCCCAATTTAAAAGTAAAGCAAAATATACATATATGACTAGTAAGAATTGGTACTGGTATTAAAGAAAGGCTGGTTATTGGGGACTATAATGTGGGTGGGACTGTCACAATGAGCTGTATGAATTCTGTCACACACCCACTTGTTGCCTCACTCACTAATTAATAATAATGACCTTTCCTATCCTCGTAACAAATATTTGTCACATTTTTTAACCACAATAAATATATTCTACTAATTAAAAAACCCTGACTTGGAAAATCAGTGGCATAATATTCACATTTTTTAACCACAAAAACGCTTTCTTTTATGAATTTTTAATTAAGAATATTCTATTATATCGTCATGATTTATCATTTTAAATTTAAAATATCATATAATTTCTAAATATAAGTTCATTTAAAATATAATCTAACAACTATATATGTTTAATTTAAGTAGCGAAAATGGATTAAACTAGCATTATGATAAATGAACCGTGACAAATAAGTTAAAGACAAAATGGAGTAATTAGAAAAGCTACAGTTTTATTATAATAAAGAAGATAAGAGGGAGTATTTGGCAAATATCAGAAAGTATTGGGGCAGGGACTAAAGAAAAAAGGAAAGCAATAAAACAGCTCATTTTTGGGCAGTATGCCTTTTCAACGTGATGCGTCAACGAGAAAGAAGAAGATTGTCAAGAAGAAAGAGGAAGAATTCTAAGAACGAGATTCGAACAAGATAAATAGATAGATACCTTTGAACCGAAGAAATCTGAGCTTTGGAATTGATTCAATCTCATCCGTTATCTCTGAGATCACATTGCAAATTTCTTCATTATCAATTAAGGTCAGCATTTTTCATCGGAAAAATTTAAATATCTTCTTATTTCCGTTAATTAGCTTATTCTTTTTTGTTTTTCTTAATTTGATTTGAAGTTGTTTGTTTGATTGCTTTGAAAATGTGAGCAAAAGTATAGGAAGAAAAATCTGGATTGTTTTTTTTTTTTTTTTTTTTTTTGTGTGTGTGTGTATGTGTGTTCCTTTTTTTAAGAGTGATTAATTGACCCTTATTTGTCTGTTAGGGAGGAAAAATTAATCAAAACTAGCGAGACTGTTCTCTGAGGTCTGAGATTTGGGGAAGAGCATTTTTTTCGATGTTCCCGATAATTTTCTTCTGATGAAATGGGGAAAAGGAAAAAAGAAGATTCAAAATATACAAATTGTACCTAGTTATCTACAAAGGTGGGGAAATCGTGGGCACTTTAGAAGTTTACACAGTGTAAGGGTCCGTTCATGTTGCAATAGCAAATTTTTTCTTTAGTTTTAGATGGAAACAAATATATGGAAAGCAAGTTTTGATTTTTACTCAGTAGAGGTTTGATGATCAATTTGGGAATTAAGGTTGGGTACTCGTGGTATAGTCTGTTTGTAGAGGAAGATTTTTGCTTGAAGTGCCTGCAGAGAGATTGCGGCCACAATTTCTAGCCCTTTGATTGTTCAAATTTAGGTAAAGATGGAGTGTTTCAGATTGCCCATGGAAAATTGCTTAGACTAATTTATTGTATTGTTGTTGTAACATATTCAGTTGTTCGTGTGCACTTTCTCACAGCTAAAATAGGGGGAAAGAGCATAACTTTGTGTCCCACCTGCGTATTTCATAAATGCATTAATTGTTGCATCCTTTCCAGATAGAATATATCAATAGTGAGCATCTGCAATCCAGATTTTCTTTTCCGAATTATCAAAATTAGAATCAAACTATCTTTTACATAGCCTGTCCTGATGTATATCATACAACGATTTTACAAGAAGGAGCAGAACATATGCAAGAATCCCTTAGCCAAATATATGATTTACAAAGACTTTCTCTTCCGGAAAGAGATGCCAGCAATTTCCATTCTTTTTTGCTCCCTTCCTAGATATCCCCGAGATAAATTTGCTTTACTAACTACGTCCAGCCTAAGAAGCATACTTTTAACTGCCTTGTAAAACAACCTACTTTTAACCTAATCTTTATGGTGAATTCACGTGGTAGGAAGAGAATGTTTTAACCACTGCCAATACTAATCAAATGATGTGAACAAACTAAGGGGTGTCAGAAATGAAGTGCAACCAAATGCTGTTCAATTTCTTCTGGTTTTCATGTCCAAGTGTTACACACTGATAGAAGGATAAGCTAAAATAAGCGCGTCTTTGTTTCCACATAAAGTAAACTCGGGAAAAATATAGCCGCTTGTTAGAGTGTAAGGAAACAATTCCTTTTCTTTTGACTCTATATTTTAATTCTTTTTTCCCTTGTTAACATTGCTGTGGTTCCCCATTTGTTGTGGATTGTTGGGTGTGTCTGTGGGGGAGGTTCAAGGTCTTCGTCTCATTTCCAATATAAAATCACTTTGCGGATAGGATAGCCTAAATTTGTATCCATCAAATTGCTTTTAGCATTGAGCTGCAGGAAACATAATGTTTCTGAACAATTTTTGGATTCTCTCACACTCCATGAACCACACATCACATCCTCCTTAAAATACTGAAAGAAAAAAATACAGAGTGATGTAAGAAAGAGCCTCCTCCCTCAAGCATGCTTGTATATATATATATATATTTTTTTTTTCTTTTTTTGTTGATAACCGTGGTGTCCGGCCAACTTGCACGCACCTCGACTAATTCCATAGGATACCTGCCACCTCGCACTAGCAACAGGTACCAGGTAACTCTGTCCACCAAGGATAGGACAGAAGGGAAGAAATCACTTAGTGTTTTTTGTCTCTGTTGAGGTTTGAACCTGAGACCTCATGGTTCTCACCCACTTCATTGACCACTAGGCCATACCCTTGGGTGCGCATGCCTGTCTATCTTTTTGGGGCCTATTTCTATACTTTAAGTGCTTTTGTTATCCCAAATGAGAAAGAAGCCTTTCTTCCCCTTCATCCCACTCTTGGTGATAACTGTGCTCCTTCTTCACCTTCACTTCCTGGTTCTCCCCTTCCAATCATCCTTAATAGCTTTGAACACCTCAGTTGTGCTTCATGGTTCCCATCCTATAAGGGGCAAAACTCTACCTTGAAATAAGATAGAAATCAATACAAGGTTTCAAAAAGCTTGCAACACTTGAAACTCATGAATGATGCAAATTGATAAATCTGGTCAGATGAACAGGCTGATACCTGCTAGTGTAACGGGAGATTCCCTGTATACCCAAAATATTTACCTGGTGATTTAGGAAGGCTGGATTTTCCAGCAAGATCATAGTTTTCTTTGAATTTGATTTTATCCCATTGTTGGGACTGTTATTGCTCGTATAGTTAATATGTGCAGAATATCTGTAGTGCCTTTTGTTGCTTCATCTCCTTTTGGTTTTATGTTTAGATTTTGACTTGTATTGATTGGAGTAGAAAGTTTTGGAATTTGGTCATGATACTTCGCTTGCTAAATAATGAGATCCTCTTTATCAAGGGCTGTTATATTTTTGAAGGTTTACTTATCCCACTGGTACAAATGTTTTTTCTTTTTCTTATAGGAGTCTTGTGTGCTTTTCTATGGCAAATTCCAAGGGGCCATGTACCATGAGAAATATGATGTACAATGGGAAGAGCTCTTTACTGCCTCCTAAAAGTCCATTTCCTAGTATGGCCCCATCATATGTCGATTATGTCCCCGGTTCTGCTGTCAACCAAAAGGGCACTCTGAAACCCAGAGATGGAAATTCACACCATCAGCGTACTTCCTCTGAAAGCTGTCTTATAGAGGAACAACCCTCTTGGTTGGATGATCTTCTTAATGAGCCAGAAACTCCTGTGCGCAGAGGCAGCCATCGACGTTCATCTAGTGACTCCTTTGCATATTTTGATGCTGCTAACGCTGCAAACTTGGATTACATAGCTCAAGTTGATAACAAGTTCAGAAATATGCCTCCTATCCCTTCCTGGGGGTCTCAAGACTTTGATTATTACAAAGATGCTCGACAAACTGCTTCTTTTGTCGATCAAAACTCGTCAATCCGACGCAAGGATAGGGAAACGGACGTATCTTCAACTACAGTATCGCATCTCCGCAGCTTTTCCTCTCCTGGGGAAGATCTCCGTATTCAGAGGTCTGGATCACCATGCCTCCCACAAGATGGAGACAGGCCTAGATCTGCAGGAAGTGACAAGCAGGATGTAGCCGAATCTGGCCCTCCTTATGCAAAAGGGTCTGCTGAAAAAAAAGATAATTCTCAGAGTAAGAGTTCTTCATCAGAAACTGACACCAAACGTGCGAAACAGTAAGTTCAAAGCACTCTGCACCCCTCCTTAGCGCCCACCCTTTTCTTAAAAGAAATTGTAGGAAGAAAGAAGGGGATATGTTTGTTAATTTGATATTTGTTTGAGAGCTTAGTTCAAGATAACTGTAATATTTGACTGGAAGATTTTCTTTTTGTGGATAACCGAGATATCCCCGAAGACCGTGGTGCATGGTTTGAAACTCGTGGATGATGGGTGCGCTGCGCCGTCTACCCTTCTCCACTTAAATACCAAACTTTTTTCTGCGGTTGGGTCCCAATGATGGCCTTTTTCATTTCATTCGTATTCCAAGTCCTCTAGTAATCGTTTATGGTGAGTGGGTAAGCAGGAGGAGATCCATGTGGTTAGACTAACTGGCCGAGAAGGTTAACGAGGTTCCTGCTATGGTGAAGTGAGAGATCTTTCACTATAGTGGGAAAGGTTTTTGCTTTTGTATCATCCTAACACATATCAGACGCTTTATCTAAGTTGAAATGAGGCCTTTCTTATTTGGCTGTAAAATCTCTGTCAAGATCTAAAATGTCCTTTATATTAATGTATTTTAGCATCTCAAGATCTAAGTTGGCCATTCTCAAGATGATATTTCAGCATCTTATGTTAAAGTGCTCCCTCCCCCTCCAAATCTGAAGTTTATTAACATTAAAAGGTATCATAAAATACAGGCAATTTGCTCAGCGGTCACGAGTCAGAAAGCTTCAATACATAGCTGAATTGGAAAGAAATGTACAAGCTTTGCAGGCATGTATCAGCTGAACCTTTAAAATACATACGCGCAGTACCTGGACATTAAATGGATGTTGCATTTTGGTAAAATTGTTAATTTGTCTAAGTTTTGTGATTTCAGGCTGAAGGTTCTGAAGTGTCTGCTGAGCTTGAATTCCTTAACCAGCAGAATCTTATCCTTAGCATGGAGAATAAAGCCCTAAAGCAGCGCTTAGAAAGTTTAGCTCAGGAACAGCTTATAAAGTATTGTAAGTTTCTTTACCCTGTTATACTGAATTATTCTACTTGTTTCTAGTGCTTGTAGTCTAGGACTATGTTGATATAGTTGATTATGCAGCAGGTCTAGTGAGTCCAAACCTTACATAGCTGGGAATTAGGTTTATCTGAAATAAGTATGCTATAATTGATTTTTTCATGGTGAATAAAACATCTGCAAGTGAGTGAATATTGATTTAAGTGAGCTGCAAAAGTGGACACGGTTTTCCTGGAACTAAAACAAAAGTTTTCGAGTAATGTTCAATTTGATTAGCAAAATAGCTCCAGGAAAAATGGGGACAATTACTGGTCATCCCACTATACATCAATTCTTGGTAAGAAGATGGGATGATCTTGTTGTAGCCAAGGTTGTGGACCTAGCGGTGAGTGAAAACCATGGTGAAAATCCCAGCAGAGACAAAATGTGAAGGTGGTTATCTTTGGTACTTGTACTGGTGGAAGGTAGTAAGCACCCAATAAAATAAGCAAAACGCGCGCGCCAGGTGGCCCGGACACCACGGGTTTTTGAAAAAGAAATGATCTTGCTGATAATCTAAAAGTTCTTTGAACTAATAAATTTGAAAAATTGCCTTTTTCTCCAGATGTTTGGAAAGCTTAGAATGGTCTTCCCTGTGATCTTGTTCCACTATAATTATTTAAATTGTTTTCTATCACTTCAAAAAGCATAAAGTACTCTTCACTATTACGATTGTCTTAGCACTGAAATAAAATTGTATTTGTTAATTCAAAAGTTGCTGCTTGCTGGGACTTGATCCATTATGATCTGCTTTTTAAGATGATCAATCTAAATAAAGTAAAAGTTTCTAGAAAAAAAAGTAGTACTGCTCTTTTCCACTGCATCTGGATGACCTTAATGTGAACGGGTCCCTCTTTTCTGCTTCAAGCCTTCAAATTTGCTTACCTTTCAAAAGAAACACAAGGGATGAAAGTTATCTTATTTACCTCTGGAGCAATCATAGCGTGCATACAGCAGATTAATATGAATTACTGGATGACTTTTGTGGAGTATGATATTGTTGTTTAGCATGTGTTTCTTTTTTATATCTTTCACATACAAAATGATATTGTTGTTTAGCTGCTTTGCTATCACATCTCTCTTTTGAACTTCTTTGGTAAAACGGGAAGTTACTTGTCCATCGGAAACTGCTATAACATATGTGGATGTTTACACAGCCAGTAGTTTATTTTCATTTGTTTCATCAAAAACTGCAACCAACAAATTTTATATGCAGTGGAGCATGAAGTTCTGGAAAGAGAAAGAGGAAGACTACGAGTGCTGTATCAGCAGCAACAACAACAGCCACAGCCACAGCCACAGCCACAGCCACAGCCACAGAAGCCATCTTATAGCCATCGTCGCACCACTAGTAGGGATCTCGATCAACAATTTGCCAACCTCTCTCTGAAACAAAAAGAGGCCCAGCGTGATGCTGTTTCAGGACAACTTCACATTTGACCGTAAATGTAGCTATGACTTAATCATGTCTTACTGACTGTCCCTCAGTTGATTTTGCCGTGGAGTGACAGTAGTTCACGATTTCCCTTGTGCTTGATAGAGAAGAGGTCTTGCTTGCCATGTGCTCACCTCCAATGGGTTTGTTCTTCTACTGTCTAAACTGATTCTAATTCTTGTTACTGTTTGTGTCTTTACATCAACATTTGTTAAGCTTTTATGTGCACCTGGTGGTCAATGCTAAAGAGTAGCATTTGTCGCAGTTTGACTCACCTGAGGTGGTTAAATCCAGCATGATATCTTATGTCTTTGTATGTTGGGAGTGATTAAATTCATCAGTATCCTTTATTCTCTCTTTTGTAACATTTTCCAGCTTCTGATTCCTCTAATTTTATCTTCATGAATATGTTCTCATGAACCATGTAATGTAAGCATTGATGGAGGAGCTCCTTTGTGCTCATTCCTTGTTTCTTCTTAATGCAATAAAAACATTCATATTAAGTTTTTAACTCTGTATTTCAGCGAAACATCGATGAAGTATTGTTTATGGTACATGACACCCAGGCCTAGCAATCCCTAACCTATCTTATATCTGAGATCAATTTTTCATGTAAGTGTTGCATTTTAAATCATATGGGTTTCTCCATTCTACAAGAGGGATTAATCTACCATTCAATTCAACCCCCCATTCACTTGAGTAGGGCTTGATCAAAAATTTCATTGAATGAAACCTCCCGCCAAGGATAAGCCTCATTTCTAGGAAGCCTCTCAGTCATCCCATTTCCGGTTGGTACTAGTAATGCCATATAAGAATAAGAAGGAAAACCAAAGGAGTAAAATATGGGTTATATCCATATTCGTTTGACATCTACTGCTGATAAAGCAACATTAGACAGAATTTTGAAGGTAAAAGGGATATACACTAGCATAAATCAGATATAAATCTTTCAACCTTCTATAATATCCTCAAAGAAAGAAGAAGAAAAAAACGATTCCAATTGTTATCCCTATGATCGAAACTCTATTTATCAAACTTTAGAAAATAGACCCGGAAGAAAAAACCCATATCCACAAATCATTCAATTCTCTGTTTTTTACCCTTACCATCAACATTCTTGTTCTCCAAGAAACGAATCCTCTTGTTCACAGCATCAAGCTTTGATTCCACTAGCGTCAGGATATCTTTCGCTTCTTCTTTTTCTTCTTCTTCTTCTGCTACTGCTACTGATGATTCCTTAGCCCTTTTTTCGGGCTTTCGATTTTGAGTGTACAGATTAAGAACTTCTTTAACGGCATCCAAATTCTCAGGCCAAGTCTGAAGTTCCCCTTGAGGACTCGTAATAATAGTACAGACCTTGATATCGCACAGGGTTGAAAGCTCCATTGCTTTCCTCTTTATGCATTCTTTCCTCACTTGATAAGTTTTGGGATTGTTTGTTTTCTTCTTGCTTTGATCTTCTTCTGCCATGGCTTGATCCGCTGTTCGCACCCAAAAAAACAAAAAGAAGAAGAAAAAAGAAAACTGGAGGAAGTGAAAGAGTCTTGAGAAGAAGAATACGTATAAATAGGTTTTTCTTTGGGAATTTTGTACTTTTGGTAATAAAAGTTGCCTAATTAAGTTGCAATTAATATTTCCTAATTTGTATAGGAATATAATTAAATTCTCTTTAGAGGTCGGTGAAAAACCCTGCTAAAGTTTTACCAAGTATGCTAGGCGTCCCCAATTGGGAATGAAATAATGTGGGGTTGAAGTTATAGGTGTGACATATAATTTACCCATTTAAATCGTTAAAATTATTATTAATATTTATTAATGTAGATATCTACATCAGATTTATTTGAATGCATTTTTTTCAAAAGAAAATTTATTAATGCGGGATGCATTGTAGATGTGTTTATTTTTTAAAAAAAATTATTTTTATTGACAGACAACTTTCCATTTGAAAGTTAATTAAAGGGATCAATTTGGGATACGGTAGATAAATTTGTTAAGATATAGAAAAAGAGTCCTTTTGGATTTGGTAATATAACTTTGTTAAAATATTGATGGTCTTTCACATTGCAAAAAACGATTATATTTGTTTTTTTTTTGTTATGGAAAATAAATTTTATTTGTCCTTTACTATATTTCTTTAATAAATATATTTTTATCGTTTTACTTTAAAGTTGTATTTATTCTTACTCGTTAAAATTTTATTTTCAATCTTAAATAATTATATGCTATGTTCTTACTGAACGATATTAATCAGTTTCATTTTTAATCCTAAATCAGTTCGATTTTTTTTTTTTTAACTCACATCAAAATCACTTTCATTTCTCTCTCTCTCTGAAGATGTTATTGAGCCTTTAAAATCAATTGTTGGTCAAAGCTCCCTAATCTATTTTCTCCCCTAATTCCTTTGTTTTTTTTCTTAAGCAACAATACTAAGTTATAATACAAGATAGAATTTAATTATTAAATATGTTTTGAGAATTGAGCAGTATTAAAAGAATTATTTCTTTAGTGTTAATGGTATGATTGAAAATAATTTTTAACTTTAATTTTAAATTGATAATAATTTTCAACTAAAGCGATAGTTGAAATGGAGGGAGGGAGTACTTATATTTGGTGGAAGGCATGTGGATATATATGTTGAGCTTTGTAATTTTTGAAAAGTTAAATAAAGAAATGATTACACTAAAGAGAGTAAAATCAAATCTCGCGTAATTTTTAGTTATATAATTATAACTTTGGCACGATGTTAAAAATAATATAGTGAAGTGCTTTACTTTTAATTCTGAATTTTTCAAAGTTCGTGCTATTTTCCAGAAAAAGATCAATTTTTTTGGTAATAATTTATTTTATTTTTAACAGTGAAATTTATTTACACTTTAGGACGTAGGAGGGATAAATATAGCATGATTTTTTATAATGAACTTTATACAAATGGGGCTGATTTTGTCATTCAATAAAAGCATGACACAGGACTTTTAAAAATTGAAAATAAAGTTTTAACGGGTAAGAAATAAATATAGCTAGTTAGAACGGGTGAGGGATAAATACAATCTCTTTACTGATGACCCTCTCGCATATTGAATTACTTACAAATCATCCCGAAACATCATTTTTCAATGCTACAAACAATCAAACAAAGGAAGAAAAGAAATAGAAGTCATGACATATCGGTCTTACGTCATATTATATGCAACTAATTAGTTATTCGGATCAATTACAAACAAATCATATCGGATCGTTATAACTATCTCTAATTATATAGGAGCTTTAATCAAGTTTTTGTTTTTGGTTTTAGGAATTTGCATATACTCTCCCCACCACTAAACCCAACAACAAAAAAAGAAAAAATTTCTTATTCTCTCGGTTTCAATTTGTTTGTCCTACTTTATTTTTAAAATTAATTTCAAAAGGAGTGTCTTTTTTTTTTTGACAAATATTTAATTTCAAATTTTCACCTAATATGTTTAAGACTACAAAATTAAAAGACATTTTAATAGTATATTTTACATATTTTTAGGTTAAGAACACAAGATTTAAAAGATTTTTTTTACTATTTTAAACTCCGTGTTAAGTTTAAACAAAACAAACAAATTAAAGCTGGATGAATATATTATGAACATATGTTCTTTTCCAAGGGTTTCATAAAAGTAAATGAAAGCTTTCTTTAGAAGTATAAGATTTAATTATGTTTTGCTAATTGCTTTATACTTCATCTATTCCTTGAAGACTTCTATATTAGATCGACATATGATAAAAGAACTAAAGAGAACATACTTGTGAGAGACTATCACGGTATAAACTAAAATTTATTAGTGATTTCATACAACATACAGATATAATCTCAGGATATACACAGATCTTATCCCTATTTTTATTTAAATAGGGTTAATATTAAAGAGAGCGAAGAAACAATGATGGTAAGTTTGGAAGGAGCGAAAAATGAACAATCATTTGGAAGCTTTGGGTATTCATCAACTGAGGGCAAAACACACTCGTGTCCATTGAATGAAATCTTTCTTGGAAAAGCCCATCCTTCCCTAAATGTGAAAATCCCTGCATCTTTGTGCAGTAACAACTCACTTTGCACAATTCCACTTCCACCTGCTTGTAGCAACATGTCATTGTAATACTTAATCCCATAAAACATTCCCGTGTCGTCTGCGCACACACACAAAAAGAAAGGAATCAATACAGAAGATTCATATAGCCGATCCCAGCTGAGTTTGAGTTGAGGCAAAGTATGAAGGAAATGCTAATCTCAGGCATTGGTAAAACTTACTTGTATCACCATACTGATTAAGGGGCTTGTAGTTGAAGCTGAAAACCTGTGTTACGCTTCTCAAATTCGGGTGCAGGACAACCAAGTTCCACTGGCTGTAGTTCTTAACATAGTTAAAGTTTCTAACAGTCATCTTCACCCTCCAATACTGTGTATAACTCTGCTTTACATGCCAATGCACCTGAATTGGGCACATGTGATGTGAACACTCTAATACTGGCCTTGGCGGTTCGTTATGGTCTAGCTGTAGAACTGGTGGTAGCTCACCATGCCTATAGTTCCAACCACAAGAAGAAAGACATGTTAGATGAACAAGATGTACAAACTTTGTTAAAAGAACATCAGTGCGCGAAATAATGTATGATAACTGGGGATAAAGTGAAGATATTTACTTCACACATTGATCTGCACCAAACTGTCCCTGACAACCACAACTGCATTTGGGGCATGACACAATTGTTTTGTCGTAGAAGGCAGACAAGGAAACACAACATGTTGGAGAATATGATGCTCTAAACTGGGAGTAAGAACAAGTCACGTTCCACGTAGCTGCATTCGTTACAAACACATCAAAATTAAAAGATATCAATGAAATTAAAGTTACAGATATGGTAAGGGAAGAATGATCATCCTATAGGATGAGTAGGAGCTAGTTTACTTACCAACTGCTTGAGTCTTTCGACGTCCTTGATCCACAGTGAACTTACTTGGAGGGACTTGAACGGGATCACCACACGTATATCCAGGAATCCCAAGTGTGAAGTTTTCAGGTGTACGAGGTCCTGATCCTTCATTAGAAACACTTCCAACGCTCATCTCAAAAGAAGCTCCATATTTTCCAGGGTCCTGAGTCAAGGATGTCAGCACTCCTCCCTTGCAGCAATTGAATACCTGCTTATTATACGGAGCTCCAGGAAGGAGGTCAACAATCACAGGCTGTTTCTCACAACAATGGGGCGGTATTCCTCCTTTAAATGCAGAACAATCGCCTTGCTCTGTAGCTTCAGCACCCCACATATCCCATATTACTTCATTACCAGGCCAACCCCAGCTTAACTTCCAACCAGGTTCCTCTATGTGGCGGAAAAGTTGATAGTTGAAGATTGAGACTTTAATCTGGGATAGTTAAAAACTTCAAATTAAGAGAGAACAATGAGATATGATACATAAAAAAACAAGATAAATTACATAGTTAGCCTGCGCAATTGACTTCTTATTACAAAGATTCAGGTTCATGAATAGCTTCAATGAATTTGGGAAACAGTATGCAGGAAAATTATTGCATAGGCGGCATATAGTCCAGCCTGTTATCCCTATTTTTCCAAATAACGTACATCTTGTCACTTTATATGTTCCTCCGCCATATGGTGGCAGAGCCAGAATTTTCACTAAACGGATTCAAAATCCAAAAAAATATTCCTGTGCGCGCACGAGAAGCTCTATAGTCCCTTAGACATTAGGGGACAAATCATCTCAAACAGGGTAGGTTCTCTTGCTAGTGCAAAATATAAGAGACAGAGCACGTGTTTTAACAAAATTATTCAATCATCTGAAAATCCTCGTTCATCAGCCAAAAAAACACCCTAAAATTAGAACTGGATCTGCCCCAAAACCACATAAACACACTTTCATAGGTTGTCTTGCTGGAAAGCTTTGATTTCTTATTAGTATTATATATCAGAAATCATGATAAAAACACAGCTGCTCATCACAGTGGCATTAATTCCTCCCAACTTCTTGTCAACACAATTTTCTTTTGATAATCAAGAAATCCCCAAACTGACGTACGGTTCGAAACTCAATGAGTTATGGTCAGGCCCGCCCGGACCTCTATCGTTTTCATGTCACATCACAGGCAACACACTTATATCCTAGTAATACAAGTGATTAGCAATTCAGAGATGTGACTTAGTGGGTATATTTTATTTAAAAAAAGGAATCTGTCATAGTGTTAATTGTAAAGAAAAACTTACGTTCTGATTAGAGCCAGTGTTTAGCATGACATCCCATTTGATAGTGATATTCCCCTTCGGGTCCAGTGAATCATAGCCATCTGCATTACAACTCAAATTAACCATCTATTATTTCTAACAGATCATAAAATAAATTCACATTATCTCAAAGACAGAAAAAAGAAAAAACTCACAAACTGGATAAATAAAAAGGACGAGAGGTAACACTAAAATTTGACCAAAACCCATTTATCTTTGAATAAAAGTAAATAAATTCCAGTGCTGATTCAATTCATTCATAAAATTTAAGGTTTTGTTTGAGTAGTGTAAGAAGATGCAAAAATGGCAGAGAAAAATAAGGATCAAATAAAGAAGAAAAAAGAGACTGAACATTAGTATTACTTAATGCATTGGATTTGGTAATAAATAAGGTGACAATGAATTAAGGAGGTCATTTTTTAATTTTTTTCCAAAAATAAATTAAAAGAGTATAAAGACTATATGACTTAGTACTAAGAATTAATGCGTATTTGTAGGGAGACGTTTNAGAATTAATGCGTATTTGTAGGGAGACGTTTGAAGGTTATGTTACTAATTAATGTCCAAATGCCGTTCAAGTTTCTCAATACTAACTATACTACTCCTAATTATGCTTTCCATTTTTGTACAACCTAGCCAATTCATACTAGTGTGTGACACGTACCGGTATTTTAAAAGGCGGAGGCACGAGACGAAACGTTTTACGTAGTATGAAATGAGGTGTAAGCTCCGAAACATTGGGCGTAAGTCCCATGAATTTATGGGGCGTATATCATGTATCTTCAATTTTATTATAAGAAAATAAGCAAAAATTAATATGTTTCATAATTCTGCAAATAAATTTAAATTAATAACCAATAATATAGAAAAAAATGTTATAATTATTTTTAAAGAAAGGTAATAATAACAAAAAAGATAATAGTCAAGATAATCTTTAAAATAAAATTGTTATCTACTTAATCATCATCTCCACATCTACTAGTTCTTCTCACTCTCAACTAATAATTGCACTGATTATTGTTTTTATATATTTCAAATAAAGATAAGAATAAATAACGTAAGAGCAATATCAAAATATAGATAAAGTCGTCTCAGAACATAGGTCTATGGAATCTTTATCCTATCAATTTTAGGCATAATCATCTAAAAAAAACTATACATAACAACGTCATTTTCTAGGAGAGTTGCTTTTAATATTAATATATCTTAGAAAAAATTACTACAATATGAAAACATCATAGTATAAAGTATAAATATCTTTACACCGATAATAAAAAAATTACTTATAGCAAAATATTCTTTTAAAACGATAAAAATCAAATTTAACGCCCGGAGCATACATTTTTACGCTCAAGACTTACGCTTTTACGTCCGGAACTTACGCCCAAATTTCGAGGCTTACGCTTTATGGATCTACGCTTTTTATTTGCATACCAGTGTATTTTTCGTATGTCCTTCCCCAGGACTCGCCCCGAAAATTCCTTTGAAAACACTAACACGTACTCCAAACGTCCACTTTTACTTGTACGTTATTTTCTTTCGTTTTTCTTTAGTTTGTTATATATACTAAGTTGTTCCCAAGTACTTCCTTAGTTCTAAAATAGTTGTCATGTTTCGCTTTTCAAGAGTTAATGTGCTAGTTTTTAAAGCTAAATAATTGATTTAATATTTTAAAATTAAAATTAGATATTCAAAAACGATACAATAAACAGTATAAATTAGAACTTTTCTCATATAAATATAATGAGAAAATACATCTTAAAATGTTGGTTAAAGTTCATATCATTTGACTCTCGAAAAGGAAACTTTGACAAGTATTTTGATACGGAAGGAGTACTTGTCAATTTAAAAAATCAAAAAAGAATTAACTTTTTTTTAACTTTGCCCTTAGCATTAATTATTATAGAATTAAGAGGCACGTAAACAGACAAACATTAAAGAATAATAAGGAATATATTAGTCAAATTCACTCCTAATTATTATTTTTTTAAAAGTTGTGCAAAACCTTATCGTGACAACTAAAAAAGAAGAGAGGGAGTAATTTATCATATTGTAACTGTTTTGCTGTTAAGAAGTGTATC
>JACEIK010002778.1:150239-162119 GCA_018107945.1 Datura stramonium | reverse complement strand
TTATTTTATTTTTATTTTTTTAGAAAAACTTGAAAGGAAAAAGTATAACACATAAATTAATGGGAGAATTATAAGTTTTTAAATCACCTTTTTTTTCAAAATTATTCATCTCAAGGAGATGAATCTGTATTATAACCAAAATAGATTACAAAACTGAGCAACCAAATTCTTGAACCTACTAAGGATGGGACAAGCTCCATCCCTCTAAGAAAGTAGTATTTTCATGTAAGCTCACAAAAAAAATAAACTTGAGAGGTGTATACCTACAAAGTCGTCTCTTATACAAAAGCAAAGACATCAAAATCATAAAGTCTATACATGTTCCTGTCCAAAAAGAGGGATCCTTTGCGATTTTTAATTCAGAACGAAGGAAGTTGTAATCTGTCCATGTGAATGCTACCTCTGATTTCTTTAGGGAGGTCTAAAAATCTGAAATAGTGAATCATACCAATACCCTGAAGTCCTAAGTTGGCCAGTTTGTCTGCAACCACATTACCTTCTCGGAAGCAATGCTTTATATTCCATACTTCTATCTTTTTGAGGTTGTCCTGTACATTGCCGATGATGTCCCATAAGCTCCACGGAGGGTTTATTCTTGTTCTTAATCCAATCCACCAAGAGTTTGGAGTCACATTCTATTTCAAGCTTCGAAATTCTTTGCTAAGAGCACCATTCGATTTCAATCTTTAAAGCCATAGCTTCTGCCATATTATTAGTGTTGTAGCCCAAAGCCATAGTAGAGACATTGACTAATTGACCCTTTTCATTTCTAATAATCCCCCGCCACCACAAAGGCCTGAATTTCCTTTTGATCAACCATCAGAATTAAGTTTCACAAATCTCCGCCTTGGTATTTTCATTTAACTGCAGTAGTGACTATATGATACTTGACATGGTCCATCAGTTTTTAAAATTTTTCGGCATGCATATAAGGTGGAATAATAGGAAATTTCTTGTGAGATATCAAAATGAGTTGTTGGTTAGTCAGATGAATGTTTCTTTTATGGTTTATGGCAATATTTTCAAATCTAGACTCAGCTTTCACCTTGACTTTTAAATTTGCCAAATTATAATAGCTGACATACATTGCAGAGCTAAAGTATGAAGAGGATTGGTTTCCTTGGCTAACCACCAGTTTGTAACCCGTTGTCTGAGATTGTTGCTTCTTTGAGTAATACAAAAATATATGTCGAAGTGGGTCCAAACCTTCTTGCCGATCGTACTATCAAAGAAGAGATGTTCTTTATTTTCCGAGGCATCAACAAGGTTAGTGCAGCAAGTGCATATGGAAGGTACACTTATACCAATCTTACCAAGATTAAAATCGATAGCCACTTTCTTTTGAAAACTCTCCACATAAAAAAAATCTTAAACGGAAGAGCTTTATTCCAAATCATTCCGTTAAACAACGAGGAAATGTGATAATCTCTAATACAGTTTCAGATAGATTTACAAGTAAATTTACCATCAGAGTTAGGAGTCCATATAGGAGTATCCTTAAAATCCATACAGTTAATATTAATCTTGATAATGTTAGGAAGTAAAACCTGTAACAATTTTTGGATATTCCAGCCATTATAAAGGAAGATATTTGATACCTAACTTCTTACAGAAGTGTTGGCCAGACCAAATTGAGCAAAATTACCCATTCCAGTCCAGTTGTCCCACCAAAAATTGGAGTTTCCTTTATTGAGTTTCCACAAAATGAGATGATCAACCTTGTGTCTTATCTTCATTATTATGTGACTGGTTGTAATTTCATTTTCTGGCCATTGGGTGTACTCTACTAGCGTATTTGGCTTTAAGAAACTCTATCCACGGGATGAATTTGTTCTAAAATGCCACTACAATTTACCTCCAAAACTGCCCGCAATATCATGAAAGGATTTGACTCTAATACCTCCTTCTATGGAAAACATTTTTTTTCAAGCCACCCAATGGTGTTTTAGTTTACCTTCCTTGGTTCCCCAAAGAAAGTTAGCGAAAATTTTTTCCACTTGTTTCATTATACCGTTAGGAGGCAAACAGATAGACAAAAGATGTACTGGCATGGCTCTTAACACATGTTTGATCAAAGTAAACTTACCCCCAACTGATAGTAAATTGCAAATCCAAGTCCCTAGTTTCTTGAGAATTCTGGTTTTCATATCTGTGAAGTGCTCTATCTTCTTTCTTCCAATTATGAGAGGGCATCCCAAATACTTGATAGGAAACTTCTTTTTCTGTACCTACAAAATTTTGAGTCCGGCACCAAAACGGACACTTGATTTTTTGATCTACCAAAACGGACACCTCGTTGTCTCAGCATTAAGGGACCTCGTTGCTGAGGCAATGAAGTTCTCTTTTTTTTTTCTTTTTTACTTTTATTTTGGTTCATTAAAATTTTTTTTTTAAATTAAGGAACCTTGTTGCTGAGATAACGAGGTTCTCTTTCTATTTCCATCAAATTTATCTGAGGCAACAGTGAACATAGAGATTTATCTCAAAGACAATATGATATGATATGATATGTCTTTTGACTTTCATTCGCTTAAACAGAAAAGTTCATTTACTATTATATATTCTCAACTATCTCAGGCATATTATTTACTGAGATTACTGGTTCAAGTCCCGGGCTCTGTTGCCACATGTTAAATTAACTTTAATGCATGTCAAGATTTTGAACATGAAAATCTTTATGAAAACACTATAGAAAACATACCTGAAGCGGAAGACATTATCGTAGAGAGAAGCGGAAGCATTGGTAGAGAATTGACCTTTACCTTCTTGCCCTATCTTTACGTTCCCACAACCATTAGCAATTGAAAAGGTGTAGAGAATATGTGGTAACCCTAATGGGTGGAGGGAGGACCAATTTATAGAGATTGATTAAATAAGATGTGATCCGGTACATTCATCAAATAGCAGGTATGCGGGCGAGATCTATTCTTCATTAAACATTAGTTATAAGTTTTACACTAATTGGGCCACAAATAAAATAATAATTTTATAATAATTCTAACAAAATACCGAGATAAGCAAAGCAAATGAAACAACATATAGCAGTAAGAATAAAAATAAAATACTATGAAAATATTAAATAATGCTACTAAATAGAGACAATAAATAGTAACCTTTACCTTATTAGTCTCCAACAACAAGAGTAATTTTATTAAATTTATTAAATTTGATGTCACATCATATTGTCTTTGAGTTAAATATCAATGTTCACTGTTTCCTCAGCAAAATTTGAGGCAACGAGGTCTCTTAATTTAAAAAAATAAATTTATGAGCCATAACAAAATTAAAAAAAAAAAAAAAAAAAAGAGGACCTCGTTGCTTTTTTAAAAAAAAGATTATGAACCTCGATTTTTTTAAAAATAAATTATGAGAACCTCATTATTGAGGCAACAAGGTGTCTATTTTGGTAGATCAAAACATACAGTGTCCGTTTTGAAATTGTTTTAAAAAATTTTGTCCGTTTCGATGTCGGACTCCAAAATTTTAAAAACAATATTACTTCATTTTTGCGAAGCATTACTAGATATTAAGAAATAACTTTTGTCTTTATTAATCAAATAACCTGAGTTGATCTCATAATTGTGCAAACATTCCATCACCTTCCTCAATGCGTAAGATTTACCTGCACAAAATGCGTAAGTTTTTAGGTCACTTACAGTTTATTTTAAATTTTAAGGTCTATTATTAGAATATATTTTTTTTACTTTATAAAAAAATTTTATTTTTATATATAAGAGATTTGAAAAAATTATTTTCTTCAATTCATTTTATAAGAGTCTAAGAAATCTATCGTAGAATTTGAGGAGGAAGTACTGAATCTGCTACTGATTTAGTTTAGGTTGAATTACCGTAGCTTCCGTTTATTATCATTTTTTAGGAACCACATCCCTAAATTTTTAATAATTTCATTGAACAACTACTTTAAAATGTTGAATTTACTTCCAAATATCAACAGTAAAATGGTGATGAATTATATATCTGTGTTTAACCAAAATTGATCATCCAAAGAATTGATAAAGAATATGCAGTTTTAGAATGAATTACTTAAGTTTCTTTATTCGCATGTACTGCACTTTTTATTTATTTTGCTCATTTTTGCGTTCAATATTTCATTAACAGTCAATTATTCAAGTAAACTACAAAAATCATTCAACAATTTATCACCGGAGATAATTTTAATTTAACTAATGCTTCTTTTTTATTTTTTAATCATGAATATACATATCAATATTATAAAAGAACTAAAAAGATCATTTCTCTCTTCTGTTAATAATTGGTTAAATATAGTAATATTTTAAACAGTTATTCCTTAACCAAACAAATCAAACACGTACTGATCATAAAATGCCTCGATCAAGAAAGACGTGTCAAACGTGAGAAGTAGTTTGTATTAATTAAATAGTTGACTGTCTACGGCCAATTACACTTTGCATGATGATTCAATTGCCCATTATCCAAATTAACTATATTAGGAATCAGATGGATCAATAGTACGATTTGATTGATTATTTTTAAAAAAAAATTATATCATATTATTTTTTAAAATTATTTTGTTATGCATAATTAGTTGTAAAATTCTGAAAATTATCCCAATCTTCTTGTCTTTACTTCGATATTTGTATGGTTTAGTAATTTTTCTTAAACTCTATTTTAGAGTTGCATTTTTATTCAAATGTTCAATTTGTTATATAAACAATAAGTAGTTTTAATATAATGCAAAATGTTTATTTCATGATTTTGTGGGATTGATATGATTCTATACTACTCATAACAATAAAAAACTGATATATGGAACTGACCATTAATCCTTTACCTGACCATTACTCAATCCTCATTCCCCTTTAATTATCTAGGTTGTCCTATATATAGTGGTGCCATTTGTTACTTCTCTGATATTTCCAAAAAGATTCTTAATAAGATCGCAGGTTGGCAAGGCAGGTTACTTTCTCAGGGAGGTAAAGCTGTAATTATTAAGCATGTTCTTCAATCTCAGACTTTGCATATTTTTGCTGCTTTGATGCCTCAAATTACTGTTATTAATGAAATAGAAATGCAGTTTGCTAATTTTTTTTTGGGACAGAGAGATGGAAAAAATAGCTATCACTGGGCTTCATGGGAAACCATGTGTTTCCCTACTAATGAAGGTGGTTTGGGTTTTAAAAGATTAAAGGATATCTACCACACCTTCTCAGCTAAAAGGTGGTGGCGATTGAGTACAGAACCTTCTCTTTGGGCTCAATTTTTAAAAGCAAAATATTGCCAATGGTAATTGCTAATAAAGATTCTACTGACTGGAAGGATTTGCTTCATATGAGAGACAAGATGGAACATCACATTATATGGAAGATCAACTCAGGTAATATTATGTTATGGTGGGACAACTGGACTCAGGTAAGCTCTCTTTTCCATATGATTAATCCAAATCCCAGACCTGGTAATGCTAAGGTTAACACCTACATCACTAACCATCAATGGGACTTGGCTCACATTCAATACCCCATACCAATAGAGATTTTGAACTTAATCAGAGATACTCCAATTGGTGATGAGGATACAGAGGATAAAGCTATCTGGAAATTGAGTAATAATGGTCACTTCTCTTGTTCAACAGCTTTTGAAATACTAAGAAAAAGAAATGTTGCTTCTCCTATTTATAGGTATATATGGACAAAGGAAATCCCTTTTAAGATATCCTTTCTTATGTGGAGACTTCTGAGAAATAGACTGCCAATTGACTTTTCAATGTCTAGATTTAATATAAATGTAAACTCATCTCCTAGTGTTCCTGTTGCAGGATTTCCCAACATGAAATTACGGATCATTTGTTTGCTGGTAGTGACATGGCTAGGCAGACTTGGTCCCAAATATCTAGACCACTTGGATTTCATATCACAGGAAACACTGTCATCTCTATTGTGTGGCAGTGGTGGAGACAACAACCAAAAAACTCCATCCGTAAATATATTCTGCTTATCACTCCAATTATTACATGTTGGAAAATTTGGAAAGCCAGATGTACACAGAGATTTGAACAAAAGAAAGTTACAGCTTCTAACATATGCTTTCAAATCCTTTTTCAGGTTAAAGTAGCTATTGGAAAGAAGTTCAAATTCATAGATTACACGTGAAACTGGAGCAAAGTATGTCTTATGGCTGAAAATTTCAAAGCAGTTATCATTAGCAAGATGATCAACTGGACCAGACCAAATGGCAATAATTGGAAACTCAATACAGATGGGAGTTACATGAAAAATCAGAACAAGGCTGGAGCTGGAGGAATTGTTAGAAATAGAATTGGGAACATGATTATGGCTTTCTCATTCCCTACTCAATTCTGCACTTACAATTATAGTGAAGCTCAAGCAGCTTTGTTTGGTATCTCTTGGTGCCTCAATCAGCAATTTGAATCCTTAGAGGTAAAATTGGATTCTCAAGTTGTGGTCCAAATGATTAATAGGAGTAGAAAACCATCTTGGAGAATTCACAACATTATTGAAGATATCAAGAATAGAATTGCTCAAAGAAACATAACAGTAAAGCATTGTTATAGGGAAGAAAATGAGGTTGCAGATGCTCTTGCTAAGCATGCTACTAATTTACAGGATCCAATTATCTTTTTACAGGAGTCTGAGCTTCCTCCTGAGGTCAAGGGCCCTCTACGAATGAATAAACTTCAATTGCCTTACTTCAGGAAAAGATCAAAGAAGTCCCCTACTGGCCTTACGAACCTCCATAATCCCCTTCCCCCTTATTTCTCCCGTGTGTTTACACTCCTTGATGCTTCACGGGAGAGATTAGATTCCTTAAGAATCTTTACTAGAATACTATGTATTCTAAGAAGTAAAAAGAGGTAAGGTTTGATGTCCCCCTCCAAATTATTTTGTTGTTTTAAAGTGAAATGGACGTTGTAGGGATCTTGCCAAACCCCCCATAACACAGGAAGAGTATGCTTCTGTGTTTATGGCATAATATCAGAGCTAAGAGTTCTAGTTGCAATGTTGTGATTAAACTAGATATGTCTAATACTTATGATAAATTATCATGGAGTTTTCTAACCTCTGTTCTTGGGAAAATGGGTTTTCCTGAGGCCTTCGTTGAAATGATTTATAGACTTCTCTCTAATAATTGGTATTATGTGATCATTAATGGACTAGATGTGATTTCTATAAATCTATTTGGGGTCTTAAACAGGGTGACCTCTTATCTCCTGCTCTTTTTATTATTGCTGCTAAAACTTTGTCTAGAGCTTTGAATTACCTGCATTTTAATGAAAAGTTTATTGGTTTCTCAATGCATAAAAGGGGTCCAAAAATTAATCACCTTAGTTGCGCAGATGATTTAGTCCTGTTCACTTCAGGTGATAAGTACTCCATTAAGTTGATTATGAATCTTTTGCACAAGTACCAGTTAGCTTCCAGTCAGGAGTTTAACAAGGATAAAAGTTGTTTCTTGACCCATGATAAGACCGACAAGCTTCTTAACAGAAGGATTAAAAGATGGACTGGTTTACGATGTCAATAACTAACGAAAGAATATGAGAATTTATCTCCAACAAATGCTATNCTAATTTAAGCTATAAAGCGTATCACGGGACCTATATTATTTCCCGTGATCAGCGTCGTTGCCGGGGAATACGGCTAAGACTAGGTTATTAGCTTGTATTTGACTTGTTGGTAGTTACTTTACTTTTTACGTTTTTTTCCTTTGTTTTATTTTGTGAAATCCTCAGGTTTTCATCTAGGGATAAACCCTCCACTCAAACACTCAAACACTCAAAGATGGAACATGATCAGCTGCCAACCTTAGTAGAAGGAATTGTGAACAATGATACTTTGGCAGCTGTGATAATGAATTATGGAGATAATGAGAGCCCAGAATACACAGAGACAGTTAATGCTTTGAATGGGATAGGGTCATATAGCTTCAGCCCAAAGAAGCTAGACCTGGATTTAAAGAACCGTTCAACACCACTGGTAAAACCATCTGTTGAGGTACCACCGATCCTTGAGCTGAAAGAACTACCTCCACATCTTAAGTATGCATTCCTTGAAGAAAACAACACCTTGCCGGTTATAGTTGCAGCAACCTTATCCGATGATAAGGTGAAAGCTGTGGTCAACATATTGAAAAGATATAAGAAGGCAATCGGATGGACCACAGCTGATATCATCAGAATCCCACCAGGCATATGCACCCATAAAATCCAGTTGGAACCAGATTCTAAGCCAAGCATAGAGCATCAGCGCCGCCTGAACCCGCCCATGCAAGAAGTGGTAAAAAAGGAGATTATTAAGTGGTTGGACTCTGGGGTAATATATTGCATAGCTGACAATCAATGGGTAAGTCCTGTTTAATGCGTACCAAAGAAGGGAGGGATTACGGTGGTTCCCAATAGAAAGAATGAGCTGATACCAACACGACTAGTCATAGGATGGCATGTATGCATGGACTACAGGAAACTCAACCACTGCACTTAGAAGGATCACTTTCCAATGCCATTCCTGGATCAGATGCTTGATAGACTAGCAGGTAGAGGATGGTACTACTTCCTTGACTGATATTCCGGTTACAACCAGATCACTATTTCTCCAGAAGATCAGGAGAAGACCACTTTTACTTGTTCATATGGGAACTTTTCTTTCAAGAGAATGCCCTTCGGATTGTGTAATGCTCCAGCCACTTTTCAGCGTTGTATGATGTCCATATTTTCAGACATGGTAGAGGACACCATCGAAGTGTTTATGGATGATTTCTCGATTGTAGGTTAGTCATTCGAGTCCTGCCTTGAGCATCTGGGAAAAGTGCTGAAAAGATGTGAGGAAACCAATCTGGTCCTAAACTGGGAAAAATGTCATTTCATAGTTAAAGAGGGCATAGTGTTTGGCCATAAAATCTCGGGAAAGGGGATCGAGGTGTACAAGGAGAAAATTGAAATTATCTCAGGATTGCCACCCCCTATTTCCATCAAAGGGATCAGAAGCTTTTTAGGGCATGCAGGGTTCTACCGACGCTTTATCAAGGATTTTTCCAAAATAGCACAGCCATTGTGCAAACTATTGGAGAAAGAGGTAAAGTTCGTATTCGATGAGGCATGTCTAAAGGCTTTTGAGTGCCTAAAAGAAAAGCTCACCACTGCTCCTATCATCATAGCTCCAGATTGGTCTCTCCCCTTTGAGGTAATGTGTGGCGCTAGTGGTGTTTCTCTTGGTGTTGTTTTATGTCAAAGGAGAGAAAAAATCTTTCATCCAATCTATTACGCTAGCAAGACACTTCATACAACCCAGAAAAATTATACAGTCACGGAGCAGGAACTATTGGAAATGGTCTTCGCATTTGAAAAATTTCGAGCATACTTGCTCAGAACCAAGGTGATCATTCACACAGACAACGTTGCATTGAGGTACCTGATGTCTAAAAAAGATGCCAAACCCAGATTAATTCGATGGGTACTCTTGCTCCAAGAAGTTGAATTTGAAGTAAAAGATAGGAAGGGAACAGAGAAACCAGGTGGCAGATCATTTATCTAGACTTGAGGCTGAAGTAAAGGAGCAGATGGAGGTTGAGATCAATGATGCATTCCCAGATGAGCAGGTATTAGCTGCATCACAGGACTTGATCCCTTGGTTTGCTGAGATAGCTAAATACTTGGTTAGCGACATAATGCCAGCAGACATGACTCCTCACCAGAAGAAGAAGTTCTTATTTGATGTCCGACGATATTACTGGGATGAGCCATTTTTGTTCTGCATTTGCACAGATGGGATCATTCGTAGGTGTGTCCCAGAAGTGGAGATGTTGAGCATTATGGAGGCATGTCATTCATCTCCTGTAGGGGGGCATCATAGTGGCACCAAAACAACACATAAAATTTTGCAATGCGGGTATCACTGGCCAACTATTCATCAAGATGTATACGACCTTGCCAAGTCGTGCGATCAGTGCCAAAGGAAAGGCAATATTACCCCTAAACATGAGTTGTCATTAACCCCAATTTTGGAGGTAGAACTATTTTATGTGTGGGGCATTGACTCCATGGGCCCATTCATTAGCTCATATGGGATGAAGTACATTCTGGTGGCTGTGGATTATGTATCAAAATGGGTGGAGGTTGTTGCATTGCCGAATAATGAAGGCAAGAATGTTACAAAATTCCTTCAAAAGCATATATTTTCCAGGTTTGGCACTCCCAGAGCTATAATCAGCGATGGTGGATCGCATTTCTGCAATCTCCTCTTCAACACTTTACTAAAAAAATATGGTGTCAAGAACAAGGTAGCCACACCTTACCACCCTCAGTCAAGTGGGTAGGTAAAAGTTTCTAATAGAGAAATAAAGACCATTCTAGCCAAGACAGTAAATACCAGCCAGACAGATTGAGCCAGGAGCTTGATGATGCATTGTGGGCTTACCGAATAGCATATAAGACTCCCATTGGCTCATCACCTTACCAAGTGGTTTATGGTAAAGCATGTCACTTACCAGTTGAATTAGAGCATAAGGCATTGTGGGAACTGAAAAAGTTAAATATGAATTGGAATGATGCTGCCAAGCTAAGATTGAACCAGCTTAATGAGTTGGATGAATTTCGACTTAAGGCTTATGAGAGTGCAACCATTTATAAAGAATGAATAAAGATCTATCATGACAAAAATATCAGAAGAAAGGAGTTTAGCCCAGGCGACTTGGTATTGTTGTTTAACTCAAGACTCCGGCTGCACCCTAGGAAGTTGAAATCTAGATGGATGGGACCTTATAGAGTAGTGAAAGTGTCTCTATATGGTGCAGTGAAACTTGAGAACAAAGAAGGGAAAAGGTTCAAAGTAAATGGGCAAAGAATGAAAGTGTATCTGGGATATGAAGATGAATTGAAAAGAGTGGAGGAAATATACCTTGATGATACCTGAGAAGTCACAAAAGTAACGTCGTGTCGCGATGTTAAATTAGGCGCTGCATGGGAGACAACCCATGGAAGGCAAAGTTTGAGTAACCATAGGTATGTCCTTCTCCACACATGTTTATATTTTATGCTTCCAGGACGGAGCTCATTTTTCAAAAAAGGGGGGTGTATTTGTATTTTTGGGATATTTTTTGTTCATCTAAGGGTTTTTCTTATCGTGTTTCTTTTCCTTCAGGCATGCGAGCTAGTAGAACCAACATGTGTTAGGATTTTTTTAGTCTTGATTTTTGTTTGATTAGAAAGTAACTTAGGAATACTCAGCCAATGGATATGCACTAGTTTTGTTATTTTTGAAAAAAAAAGAATTGACTTTGCTTAAAAAAATTTGCTATGTGTTTGCGACAACAATGCATGATTTCTGTGGATCGCTTTATGTCATTTAGTTATTAAAAGTGCTAGTCTTGTTAAGCCATGTATAAACCAGACAGGTAAAGTAAAAATAGTTCATGTACCATGTATGAGTGAGGTCTTAGTATTTATTGCGGTATGTTGTTGAAGATTTAGAACTTACCTGGCTGGTCGCTGCATAGGTTAAGAATAGTTAGTTAGGATATGATCATAGGTCATTTTTGTTTTAGCTCACTTTTAGCCTATATTTCCCTACCAAAGTTTCATGAATATCCCTTAATAGACCATATTTCTTTGATTTACCTGTTAACCGTACCCATTTATTTATAATGAACCTGTTTGGCCCTGGTCCTTCCTTGAATATTGTGAACCTCAACATAAGAAAAATTCTTAAGTTGAGGGTGGCTAGAGTAGGGGTGCATAAATGGTGGGAGTGGGAGAAAAAGAAAGAAAAGAAAAAGAAGAGAAAAAAATGGGTGAAAAGTAAGGTGTGGTGAGGTGAAAAAGTAAAAAGCTGAAAGTTTGAGAATATTGAAAAAGAAAAATTCAAAAGAGCTTGAAATTTTTGAAAAATG